>RDRW01000562.1:230000-352184 GCA_007896445.1 Puccinia hordei
AATGCTTATATGTACATATACATATGCTTAAACCCCATTTCCAGTCACGGAAATGAGGTGTTGTGTAAATTAGGGGAGATAGTGTAAATACACCGTGTTTTACTCAAACCCTGCTTACCGCAGTCCGCAGAACTTGAAGGTCAATCCGCGTGACTGAAAGCCCGCGCCAAAGTTGGGATATAAGCCCCCCGCGCAAGCATTAAGCTCCTTACAGGCTCTCAGCTTGGCACGCGGACTCCACAGTCACTCAGGTACACCCAAATCAGCAAAAACACGCCCCAGTGACCTCATTACATATGTTACATACGTAATGAAGATTACTGGGGACTAAATAATTAAATATATTGAATGGTATTATTTATTTATACATATAAATAAAATATATTGAGTGAACAAAAAGTACAAACAATACTGTGGCTTATTATAAATACAAATAAGCCACTAGTATTAAATCTATAACAAACAGTACTAATGTACTACAGACTGTAAGTCAATATAAATATATAAATAGTAATAAAATAGATTAATAAAAATCAATTGGTGACGTGTATTCAAAGCAGGGGCTGCTGAAGCGTCACCAAGAAAGCAAAAATGGCCAAAATGTGGTCCAAAGATCCCACAAGTTGGCCAATAATACCTACAGGGTCCCCAGGGGGAACTCAAGACTATTTAAGGAGCTCTTCAACCGCCCAAAGAATGCTCCTCATGCTTCCCAATACCCACTAACAACCTTACCCACTTCTTATTAGATAAATATCTTTATAACACAGTCTGGTAAGCTTCTTAGTAGTTATTATTTAGCCCTGTCTTCCCCAACAACTTCACAGTGACCATCCAGCTCCATCATCCATCCATCCAAGCGCTTCAAACTGTCCAGTTTCACCCAGAATATCCCCAAGATCCCTCAAGGTTTATTACTAGTAAGTAATAACCCTTTTCTTGAAGATATTCCCCACTTTTCCTTTCCTGGGATTAAACCACCCCTGTTCTAACAGGCCCCAGTGTTCCAGGTACCTCAATCCTCTGCAATTTATTTGTAAGATACCTTAGAGGGATCTAAACCACCCCTGATTTCTCAGGCCCCTCTGGTTTTAATTATATTAAATTTATTTAATATAATTATTACCACCTTTTTCTCTAAATTTTATGTCACAATTCCCCCATATTATTTGGGAATTGTAGCTCTTGTACCTTACCCAGAGTTTACCACTCTTTTCCATTCATACTTGCACCACCTGTAGCTAGAGGGACTTGTCCTTGGCATCAGGGAGGCTGACAATCACCATCCACCTCCAGCCTCCACCTATCAGCTGGAACCAGCCCAACCATCCTATCTGGATCAGCCATCCCTCCACACACCACCTCATATAACTCAAGCGCCACCATCCTATACGTTTTTGAAACCCCATCATGCACCACAAATCTCCAACTACTGGCAGCAGGTACCCCACCATCCTCCCACCCGGCCAACCCATTCAATCTTGGTCCCACTCACTTCCATGGCCCATCAATCTCTCACAATTTCCCTGTTGGCCAACCATCAGTTACTGTTCCGCGGCAGCAAAATCAAGTGCCTTCCATACCTGACATGCAATATATGCAGCCATCTCTGGGGGAAATCACCTCCTCTGCACCATTAAGCTGTCAAATTTGGCCGCCTGCACAACCAAGCCCTCAACTGTTTCCCCCAGAAACTTTCAGCCCTCAAGTCACTCAACCTGTGGCTGAAGGTCAGTCTTCAAATAACTCTCCACTTTGTTTCCATCTTACCAAGCACTAATGTTTACCTACACAATCTCCCAGTAAAATACCCAAGGGCCACGACTAAACCTCCCGGCGGGTATCAACCTGCACCACCCAGCCCTCAACTGTTTCCCCCAGCAACTTTCAGCCCTCAAGTCCCTCAACCTGTGGCTGAAGGTGAGTTTTCAAATAAGTCTCCATTTTGTTTCCATCTTACCAAGCACTAATGTTTACCTACACAATCTCCCAGTAAAATATCCAAGGGCCACAGCTAAATCTCCCGGCGGGTATCAACCTGCACCACCCAGCCCTCAACTGTTTCCCCCAGCAACTTTCAGCCCTCAAGTCCCTCAAACTGTGGCTGAAGGTCAGTCTTCAAATAATTCTCCACTTTGTTTTCATCTTACCAAGCACTAATGTTTACCTGCACAATCTACCAGGTAAATACCCAAGGGCCACGGCTACATCTCCTGGCGGGAATCAACTTGAGGGATGCTCTTACAACAAAGTCTTGATGAGTCCAACAGAAGATGTTCACACATACAAGTATTCAATTGAGAGTGGGTAGTTTCATATTCTTGTGGTTATGAAATGGGCTGCTACTTAGTTTTCATGTGTAATTTCTCATTAACTTTCCCTGATTAATCCTTTAGGACACTCACTGCTGGCCACCACAATGTTACCTGCCACCAATCAACCGCATAAAGTGTTGATGATGATGAAATCTGAAGATGTACAATCTTATGGTTATTCCATTGGCAGTAAGTTCTTCTAGTTTCTTAATTTTTTCCCACTTTAGGCAGACTGGCTGAACTCCTTGTGTTTCTAGATGCAATGGGTGCACCACCCGAATTCTTCTTCACATGTGTCACTGATCTCAAAAACTTTGTGACCACATGGGCCCACAAACATGGTTATGCCCTGAAATTTTGTGCATCCAAGCTAGACAAGAATGTCTACTTTGCATGCACGCTTGGCGGGGAAGACAAAACCTCAGTTGATGCTGTCCGGTTTTGAGAATCTAGGAATAAGCGACTTGGGTGCTGCTTCAAAATATCCGGCCACAAACCAACTTCAGCAAAAGGCAAGGATGCACCGTGGGAACTCCGCTGCCAAAAAACCATTGAGCGCAACCATGGTCCAATTGATCTGCAACATGTGGTTATCCACAAGAAGCTCTCTGTTGAAGGCCAAACCAAGGTTGCTCGCTTATTGTCTCTTGGAATGCAACCCCAGGCAATTGCTAGACTCCTTACTAGCAGTGAAGGAAGGTTTGTAAACAACCAAACAATATACAATGTAAAGCAGGCGCTGAGGGCAGAGAAGAGGGCTGGCAACACCCTGATTGAGTACCTCCTACGTTGCCTGCAGGAATTGAATTGGACACACAAGGACGTTTACGACACGGATGGCTCTTGATAAGTTGAAGTGGGTTGTATATTTGACTCATCACCTATTTTCATCAGAAACTGACTGGACTCCTGGGTGATACCCACAGATCTATATGGGATGCTAACCAGGCACCAAAGGTCTTTGTGACAGACAGGGAATTGGCACTGCGTAATGCTATCTCAAAGCACTTCCCCAATGCTACTGCCAACTTGTGCATGTGGCACATCAATTGGAATATTGTTACAAACTGCAAGCAAGCATTTGCTGGCAATGGCAAATAATGGACCAAACTCATGAGACTCTGGCATGAGGTAGAACATGCCCCCAATGAGGACACCTGCAACTCAAAGTGGGCACAACTGACAAGGTACCTAGTCAGTCAAACTAATGTCTACAAATACCTATACAAGCACGTCTGGAGCGAGCAACAGAAGTTCATGAATGCGTGGGCCGGAATGACACCCCATCTGGGAAATCTGACTTTGTCAAGATGTGAATCTGCCCACAGCTGGCTGAAAACATATGTGACATCCGCTAGGTGCAACTTTGCAACACTGTTCATGACAATTGCTGCTGTGGTGGACTGACAGCTTGACACGGCCCACACAAACCTGGCACACGAGTTACTGAAGGGGCATTGATATTTGCACGCCCATCGGCGCACGCCCACGCCGATAAAAAACAAGGCGTGTGCCCCGCACGCCTTTTTTTTAATCGGCGTGCGGGCTGCACGCCCATCCTCAGGCGTGGGCACGCCTGTAGATGGGCGTGCGTGCTGCACGCCCATCTACAGGCGTGCGACACTGCAGGCGTGCAGTCGCACGCCCTCTTCAGAAACAGGTGTGCGGCTCGCCCGCCCCTTCAGAAAAGGGCGTGTGGGTCGCACGCCCTTTTTATGTGTATAGGCAGGGGCGTGCCCCCTGCCTATACACATAAAAAGGGCGTGCGACCCACACGCCCTTTTTATGTGTATAGGCAGGGGGCACGCCCCTGCCTATACACATAGATCGGCGGACCGCCGACCTATGTATATAGGAAGGGCGTGCCCCTTCCTATATACATAGAATTGGCGTGCCGACTGCACGCCGATTCTATGTATATAGGAAGGGGCACGCCCCTTTCTATATACATGCTGATGTCATGCGTACAAAACATTGTACACATGACATCAGCATGCCCCCACCTGCCCCCTCCCCCCCTCCCCCCCAGCGGATTTCAACCGCAACCACCACCTCGCTCAATCGATCAAACGATCACTCCCCCCTCCCTCCTCACAGCCAGCCCTCCACACCAACCCCCCAGACGAGCCGAGCCGACCCACCCGACCCGATCCAAGCGAGCCAGCCAACCAACCCGACACGGAACAACCGGACGAACCCCTAAGTGGGTATTTTTCCTTTTGTTCCCCCGTGCCCCCCCGTGCCCCCCGTGCCCCCCGTGCCCCCGTAAGATCAAACAAAAAATCAGAAAAAATAAAATAAAATAAAAATAAAAATAAAATAAAAACAAAATAAAAATAAAATAAAAATAAAATAAAAGTAAAATAAAAATAAAATAAAATAAAACAAGAAAAAAACAAGAAAAAAAAACAAAAAAAAAAACAAAAAAAAAAGATAATGATCATAACAAAAACTAAGAATTTGATCAGGGCCCATTAGGCCCTGTATTGACAGTGGGACAAGCCCCAAAGGGCCTAGTAAAGGGGCCAACAGGGCCCACTATGACTGGCCAAAAGGAGCCAACTGTATGACTGGCCAAAAGGAGCCAACTGTGCCCTTCCCAGCCGCCCAAGTTTGACATGTTAGGCCAAAGGTCCCCTTTATATCTCCACATAGGTATCCAAGGGCCCCATTCCCCTTGTCCAAGCCCCGGACGGGCACACCAGCACTTGATGTTCTTCCACTCAGATCCAATCAATCTCTCCACATCTTCATTATTATTATTTTCATGCCAGCTGATTATTTCTTCTTGTTCCTCTGAACGCACAGATATCAGCAAGTATTCTTCGCATCAACTTTTATTACCCTCCAGCAGTGTAAGTGCATGTCTATCAAAGTAGATATCATCCAAAATTACTCACTTTGGCCGTTATTTACAGCAGAAAATGTCTCAGCCAGGCCAAAACTCCTCCTACTACCACGTATCTCCCAACCCATATGGCGTCCACAATCAGCCGCACCCCCAATACCCTAATGCAATAATGCATGCCAGTGGTCAGCCTAATGTCACCCAGTCTCACTTGGCACAACATGTATGTAAACACTTCCCAATGCTTCTACTTAAATAACTGGCTCACACAGTCCTTCCTCCTGCCTCCATCAGCCGCAACCACCAGTCCCATTTGGGCAACCCCCTTGGTTCCATGCCCCATCCAACTCCACCATCCCTCCTCAAACGTCTGATCAATTCCCCAGCTTCCCCAATTACCTACACAATGCTGCCGCATCCTCAATACCTCCAATCACACATAATCCCACAAACCAACACCCCAGCTTCACCAACCATGGCCACCCTGCATACCCGTCAAACTCAATGGCCTTTCCAATTCCAAATCACGGGCAACCTGCACCCCATATGGGCCACCAAATACCATCTTTCAACCCATACAACAACCTTCCCCCCCACCAATCATCCCAAACGGCCTCCTATAACAATAGTACAGCCTTTCCTCACATTCCAGTCACCGGCCAACTCAATCCAAACTTTCCAAACTACACCAATCCAGCAATCCCCCTGCACCAGACGTCCAACATTCCTCCCACCCACCAACCCAATCAACCAACCTCCTATACATTACAGCAGGAAATGTACTCCAACAACTGGAATGCCCCCCAACCAATCCAACACCCGCCATCAATACCCAGCAACCTGTCTGCATCAATACCCAGCAACCCGTCCGTCAACCAGCCCACATACTACTGGGACAACAACACCAACCAATCCGCTGTCGAAATCAATTCTCTGCTTGACTCTTTAAGTCCGCCTGCCCCATCCGCGCAACTACCTACATCAATTGATCCACTGGCTTCCTTGGTTTTCCCTCAAATGACTGACAATACTGCTCAAGGTAGGTCTAACTTTCTCTTGTAATGTATATTTATTGAGAGCTGACAAACTGTAAATCATCAGCTTTTCCCCCTGATTTCCTGCCGTCTGCAAATGACCTGCCTGCTCCCTCTTTTCCCACCCAAACCAATGAGGATCAAGCTCAAGGTGGGTCTTAGTTTCTCTGGTAAAGTTGCTTTATTGGGAGCTGACTATTTATTGATGAATCAGGTGGTTCCAACTCTACAACATCTGTGGTACCGTCTGCAGTCCTGGCTCCTGCAAGAACCGCCCAGGAAATGTCTGTTCCCTCCCCAATCCCCCTGGAAATGTCTGTTCCCTCTCCAATGACTGAGGAAAATCCCCAAGGTGATTGTAGATTTCACTCAGAAAAGTCCTTTGCGGTGTTCTTACCAATGTTTTATTGTACAGATCCCAGTGGATCTGCGCACCACACCAATGACTTGTTGATGGCCCCAAATCTCCCGGATGGAAATGCTTTGCCCAAAGCCCTACTGACCAGTGAGGATGTCAGATTGTTTGACTACTCTGTGGGAGGTCAGTGCCTCATTGATTTATCATACTGTTTCCAATGGATGCTCATGGGAATTAATTTCGTAGAGCCAATGGACCCTCCACCTGAATACCTGTTCACCTGTGTTGATGATCTGAAGAAATTTGTGTCCACATGGGCCACCGAGCATGGTTATCGGCTGGCAGTCTCAAAATCCAAGGCGGGGAAGAACATTTACCTTGCCTGCTCACTGGCTGGAGAAGACACTACCACCGTGGACTCCTGTCGGGCTCGTGAATCACGTAATAAGCGAGTTGGATGCGCCTTCAAGATTTCGGGCCACTGTTCATGTGCCAAGAACCGTGAAAACAACTATTGGGATCTCCGCAGCAAGACTGTCCCTCACAACCACAATGTCATCCAGCACAACTATGAGGCCATCCACAAGACACTTGGGGCAGAGGGCCAAGCAGAGGTGGCTCGACTGGCCTCTCTTGGTTTGCAACCACAGGCAATTGCCCGGCAGCTGAGTACGACTGAGGGACGCTTTGTCACAAACAGGACAATTTACAACACAAAAGCAGCGCAGAAGATACAGCGGAGGGCCGGCGACACCCCCATCAACCATCCTCTACGATGCCTCAAAGGCTCCAACTGGGTTTACGATGATGACGGAAAGCTCCTCTACCTATGGTTTGCGCACCCTGGATCAATGTTACTTGCTCGCAAGTTCCATCATGTGGTTAATATTGACTGCACCTACAAGACCAACCTCTGCAAGTACCCCTTACTGCATGTTGTTGGCCAGACCTGCACGAACAGCTCGTTCTCAATTGGATTTTGTCTCATGAGGAATGAGAAAAATGCGGCATACTCTTGGGCTCTGAATAAGTTGAAGTGAGTGTGGTGATTGTCTTTTTTAGTATGAGATTGATAATCTGATGGTAATTTTACATACACCTATCAATTCTTGCAGGTCGGTATGGGAACCAGAGAGCTCTCCAAAGGTCTTTGTGACGGACAAAGAGGTGGCTCTCCGAAATGCAATTGCGGAGCACTTCCCAAATGCAACCTCCAACCTATGCGCCTGGCACATTGATCGGAACATTGTCACCAACTGCAAACAGGCTTTTGCATCCGAGGCAGACGAATGGACAAATTTCATGAAGCTATGGCACGAGGTTACATACACACCGGACGAACCCTCATTCGAAACAGCTTGGGGAAAGCTTCAGGTGGACCTCAGGGAACGAGCAAATGTTCTGGAATACCTTCAGAACCATGTTCTGCCCTGTCGCAAACAATTCATGGCTGCATGGGCTGGGAAAACCCCGCACTTGGGGAATCTGACGTCATCTAGAGGTGAATCAGCTCATAGCTGGCTCAAAACATACGTGACATCTGGCAAGATCGACTTTGCTACGCTCTTCCTGACCATTTCATCAGCTGTGGACCGGCAACTCGACGAAGCACAGGTCACCATTGGCCATGAAAGGATCAAAGGGCTATCCGGACTCCCAAATGTTTTCAAGCCTCTTCACACCAAGATCTCAACCCATGCCCTCAAATTGGCAATCGGAGAGTACAATAAGTACTTGAAAAGGAAGAAGGCCAAACGTGATGATCCGGTCAGGCAGTGTACGGGGAACTTCAATGCGGGAATGGGGGTCCCATGTGCACACTTGATTGAAAAGTTGCTTGAAGAGAAGGGTGATGTGGAACCAGCAGACTTTCATCCCCAGTGGCAATTGTGTTACAACCCTGATGGACCAGTCAGTGTATAAATCTGCCCCCTCCTCCATAACCCATTGGCTAATCCTGTTTGACCTTGCTTAAATTACAGAACCTTGATGAGGAGCCGTATAACTTTGACGATGATTTTGAGGCGCTAAAGCAGGAGATCTTGGAATCTCACCCCTCCACAGCTTTGCCGGCACTGATGAAGAATTTCCGTCGAGTTGTTGCAAACACACATGTGGTCCCACTGATTGAGCCAGACCCCATCAGACAAAAATCCAAACCAAATCAACCTTGGAAGAAGAAGAATGGAAGCCGCCGTGTGCAAACCCGAGATCCTACTCAGGCAGAAATCGTGGAGTCTCAGATTGAAAAGGCACAGACAGCCAAAGGGAAACAGCGCGCAAGGACCAGTCAGAATCAAGCGGGCCGGAGAAGGACAGACGAGTTGCAACAAGATAGCAGCTCATCAATGGAAGACCCTGATGAGCTGCCCACCTTGGCCAGACTGACCGCCCCAAAACCCCGAGGCCGACCAAGAAAGGCTCCTGATCCCGCAACATCTTCTGAAGAAGAAAATGAGAGCCCACCGTGTGTGGCCAAGCGACGAGGCCGACCTCCAAAGTCTCAGCTACCATCTACGTATGCAGCCAACAAAGACTACCAACCAGGCCGCACGTCACATAAGCGGAAAGCAAGTCCCCCCACTTCCAACCGGCCCAAGTCCCAACGCCGTATGGAAGAAAAGCCCTCAGTATCATCTGCAATGAGTCAGATGTCTTTGGCAAAAGGGAGCTCCGCAGAAGGCAGTCATTCTGGGTCATCTAGTGGAGTACCAGACTCATCCATTGATCAATCTGATGGCAGTGATGGAGATCCCTTTGGGTCTGAAGGAGATGCATGTGAATTTGCAGAGGACAATCCAATTGATATTCCTCTTGCCGGGACTTCAATGTCAACTTCCCTGGTAAGCCCCTTTAATCAAACCAACAAGATTCTCCTAATAGTGATCCGCCTAATTGTTCTGTTGTATTTTTGCAAATCAGGATGCTATTCCTATGTCCCATATGGAAGGTGATTATCAGGCCAGTGACCCCCCCAGGCCACCGACTTTGGAGGTAAATTCAAGGGTTAGGATGAGCCCATTCAATGAGTCAACATTATAACTGATTGGCTTTTCTGGTTGAATTCAGGATGAAAGTATGGTTGTAAAAAGTGGTCCCACCTTAGGGACACTGGCTCAAGCCTCTAAAGAGGTTATGTCTGATAAATCAGTAAGTGAACATAGTGTGAATTCATGATGATTACTCATGAGAGCAAAGCAATTTACTCACACTCTTGTGCTTATGCTGAATTTGCCCTCATCTCCCCCAGGTTGAGGAGTTACCTCCTTGGGTCATTAAGTATGTCCAATCAAGTTATAACCCAAAAGGCGATGGCAACTGTGGGTATTCTTGTGTGGCACATGCATTGGCTGCTGAAAAACCCGAGGGCCCGTATGCTAGAGACAATGGGTGGTATCAAGTGCGATTGGACATGTTACACGAGCTGGAGATCAACAGGGCACTTTGGACGAGGAAGCTAGGTGGACCAGATATGTTCGAAGAAGACCTACGACAGCATTTGCGTGGAGAATCCCAAGGGACCAGTGCCCACTTCCAAGTGGATGGGCAGGCTTGATGGTGGTCCTATTCTGGCTAATGCATACAATAGGCCAGTGGTGTTCCTCACAAACGACCGAGCAGCTGGCTGCATGACGTTTCTCCCTTCAACTGTTGCACCCGACCCCAAACCAGCAAGCCCAATCTACCTTGCACTAATTAACGGGAATCACTGGATACATGTTATAGTCAAGCGTGGCCTAGTACCTTTCCCTCCACCGTCCATACCTAGATCATTTCCAAAGAGCCAAGCTGCTGGTTGGTTGAGCATCATTGAACCAGCCACACTTCTTTACTCCAAAACTTGCAAGCCAATGTAACACCCCTCCTCTGATTTGTAATTACTATATTAAATTTGTTTCCATAAATCAAAGTAGAGTAATGGCTGTCAACATTACTCCTGAATATTGTCAGCCTCCTTGATGCCAACAACAAGTCTTTCTAGCTACAAGTGGTGCAAGGATACAAGACAAGGAAGAGTGATATTACTCTGGGTAAGGTTTTAAGGTTATAATTCCCAAATAAAACGGGGGAATTGTGACGTAAACTTTAGAGGAAAAATAGGAAAAATAAGGTAATAATTATATTAAATAAATTTAATATAATAGGGGCCTGATAAATCAGGGGTGGTTTAAATCTCTCTCAGGTGCTTGCAAATAAATTGCAGAGGATTTAAGTACCTGGAACACTGGGGCCTGTTGACACAGGGGTGGCTTAATACCAGGAAAGGTAAGTGGGGAATATCTCCAAGAAAAGGGTTATTACTTACTAGTAATAAACCTTGAGGGATCTTGGCCATATTCAGGGTGAAACTGGACAGTTTTGGGCGCTTTGATGGGTGGATGGTGGAGCTGGATGGTCACTGTAGAGTTGTTGGGGAAGACAGGGCTAATAACTACTAATACGCTTACCCTGTTTTAAAAAGTTGTATATCTAATAATACATGGGTAAGGTTGTTGGTGGGTATAAAAAAGCATGAGGAGCTTTATTTGGGCGGTTGAAGACCTCCTTAAATAGTCTTGAGATCCCTCTGGGGACCCTGTAGGTATTATTGGCCAACTCGTGGGATATTTGGACCACATTTTGGCCATTTTTGCTTTCTTGGTGACGCGTCAGCAGCCCCTGCTTTGAATCCACGTCACCAATTGATTTTATTAGTTTATTTATTTATTTATTTTGACTTCCAGTCTGTAGTACATTAGTACTGGTTGTTATAGATTAATACTAGTGGCTTATTTGTATTTTATAATAAGCCGCAGTTTTATTTGTACTGTTTGTTCAGTCAATATAATTTTATTTATATGTCTAAATAATAATACAATCTGGTATAATCATTTATTTAGTCGCCATTAATCTTCATTACATGTGTAACTTATGTAATGAAGTTAATTGGGCGTGTTTTTGTTACTTTGGGTGTACCTTGGATGACTTTGCAGTCCGCGTGCCAAGCTGAGAGCCTGTAAGGGGCCTGATGCTTGCGCGGGGGCTTATATTCCAACTTTGGCGCGGGCTTTCAGTCACACGGGTTGAACTTCAAGGTATGCGGACTGCAGTGCACAGGGTTTGAGTACAACACATTGTATTTATACTATCTCCCCTAATTTACACAACACCTCATTTCCGTGACTGGAAATTGGGGGTAAGCATATGTATATGAGTATGTAAGCATAAAGTTAGGTAATCATACTTTTAACTGATCATTAATTCAATTTTCAGTTATTAGTATCATATCATATGTATAATAATAAGTTTTAGTTGCACACCAAGACTGACACCTATAATGTAGGAAATAGATAAACCAAAAGGCAAATAATGTATCATTTGGATGGAAGTGATCAATAGAACATGCAACATGTAGAGCTGGAGACACAGGATAGGATTTAAATACCATACAAGTCAGAAGTGATAGTTGGACAAAGCTATTTCTATATCTTGAGAAAAAATGTGGAGTAGGTGGTGAGTAGCAAAGTAGTGGTGAAATTCTTTGTAGGTTCTTTCCCAATCCACTTGGGGGAGTCCATTCTCACCAATCTTATTGAAGCCCATAGCACACAAGAAGTCCAGAAAATATATACAAAGATTGTCTAAAGTTTGGTGGGGCATTGGGAGAGTAATACCACCATCCACCTTTTGTTTAAGGACTTTGGCCCCAAATTCTAGCAAGGCTGAAGCGTTGGCATTGCTGGCAGTCTGTCTGTTGAATGTGAAGACTGATGTTGGACCAAAAACGAGCAGACCAGCTAGCATCTGGATCTGAGAGGGTGTATTCCTTGTGGAGCACTCATCCGTCCTTGTATGCTTTGGACGTGGCCGGGTAAAGTCGGATAAGCTGCAGATATACGCCAGAGCTGACATTGCCCCCACCAGGTGCTGTGACACAAGCATGAGGCCGCCAAGGTTTGGTGAATTGGCATCGAATGTCCCCAGGTTCTCGTAGGTTCGTTGGAAGCCCCAGTGAGCAGAGTGGACCTTTGTTGTATCTAGTGGAAGGGGTTCCCATTGGGCGCCCTGCTGTTCGAGATGACGAAAAGCCCAGCATTGATGTAAAGCAGATTTGAGTCGGAGGTATGCCGTGTCAGGAGGAGAGATGAATGATGCCATGTTTGAGGCCAGTGTGTGTACCTGAGTTTGGTTGGTTATTGTCTTGCTTTTGTTGGCCCGGACAACTTCAATCTGATCCATGTTGATCATGTCATGAGTGATCAGAGACATTGAAGTAGCAGGGTGGAGGATTTTTTCTTAACCGCACCACAAAAATTGGTCAGTGTCATTTTTAAATAAATAGATAGTAACTAGGAGAATTACCTGATTTGCAAGCAGCCAGAGTTATTGTAACGTCCCGCCACACTCTTTCCTTGAAATTGTGGTCCATTGGGCCATGACGAGAGAGCATATGGGGGAGGTGATTGAGGACATAGGCGATGTTCTTTATCATCTTCTCAGCTGATGTGAGGGACCATGCAATGCCACGCGCCAAATCGTTGTTCAAGTTTTCTACCACTGATCTTGGAAGCAGTGGGCCTGGTAAAAATAGTTCCACAGCTGCAACAGACAGACAGACATGAGTTTGAGAAGTGTTTAATGTTTAGAGGAGAGGGGGATGACTCACATGCATCCCGTGTGGACCTTGCAGGGCGAGGAGGGCCTGTTGACCTCTTGCTGGGGTTTGAACTGGAGCTGGGCAATGAACTGGAACTGTGCACTGCACTAGTGGTTGCGGTGCGGGAGAACTTCATGCCTTTCAAGTGTTCGGCCGTTAGGACAGTTGGGTGAGGAGTGAATAGGTGGCTTGGGAAGTTTGGGCCGGTTTCCCTTGGGTCGATACGCACAATCTGTTGATGAGAGGTAGAGGAGCCCTGTTGAGGGACTGGGCTTCCACCACATGAGGGAGGATCGTCTGGACTTGGGGTGTGATGCCGGGATTTTTTGGATGTAGGATCATTGGACGTAGGATCAACAAATATTGCAGTTGGATAGCGGTAGCGAGCCCGGCGTGGGTGACTTTCAACGATAGTGGAATGTGGGTGTGGGGCTGCACGATGGTTGTACGGCAAAGAGACTTGTGAGGCTGGAGGGTTGATTCCCAATTCTTCAGGGTCGGTTTCCCCCTCGGCATCCGGGTCGTTTATATTGTCATCACGGTTTTGTGATAAGTTATGCAAGGCTCGTTTGGCATTTTGGGATTCCATGGCGGTAGTTATACCATCAAGGAAAGCCTCATTAGAGGTGGTGAGAAAGGTGCTTTCGCCTTTGCTGTTGCGCCTGGGTGTTCTTATTGGGTAGATGGGGCCATATGCCGGGTTCATAACGTTGGGCAAGCCGTTGTCAAATGGAGCGGGTTCGTTGTCCCATTGAGCTGGTATGTTGTTAATTCGAGTGGGTTCTGGTGTGCGATGAAGTGTTGGTGCCGCATTGTTTGCTGAGAGAAAATCTGACAGTTGTGGAGCGGTTGTTTGAGGTGGTGGGAGGTCTTTGGGAAGATCAGGAAACCAAGGAATGAATCGGTTGAGGTTAGGAGGTGGTTGGTTGACGTTAGGAGTGGAATGTAGGATGGTTTGGCTAGCTGGGGGGTCAAACGTGTTTGTTGGAGCTGGGCGAGTTGAGGACTCATGACCCTCATCGTCTGACTGCTCGTATTCGGCTTTTATTTTGTTGGCAAGAACTTCCAGATACTTGTATTCCTCGGGACTGCATGCGGGATGCTGAGCAAGCTCAGTGCATTTTTGCCAGAAGTCCAAACCTGATTTGCAGTGTTTTGGGGTGGAAAGTGGTAAGCAGGAGGTTTATTGTCATACATCTTATGAGGAAACAGAACTTACGTGATTGTTCATGACTACCAGACATTGTTGTTGCGTGGAAATACGTCTAAAGCTTGATGGAGGAGGAGAAAACGGTGTTGCTGTTGGTTGGATTGCAAAGTAAAACAGATGTCAGCTGCTGCTCCTGGAATTAAGTACCTTTTGCAGTGAGAATATGAGAAAGGGGAATATCAGCCCTTGCGGGGGGTTTGGGGGGGCACTTTGGGTGTGTAGGGGGCTTAGACGGGGGACTTGGGGCCTGATATGCATCTGTGGGCATTTCCCGGGGCCCTTTAGGCCAAGATGTGTCCCTTGCACATTTTTCCTGGGCCTTGGGTGCAAGGGGGGGCTTGCAAGGGGGCCTAGTGGCACATTCACACCTTGAATGTGTCCATAGGGGCCACTGGTTCTAGTTGGCCCCTTTTGGCCAGGCCCAGGTGGCCCATCTGGCCCCTTTTGGCTGGCCCATCTGGCCCCTTTTGGCCAGGTCCAGGTGGCCCATCTGGCCCCTCTGGGCCAGGCCCAGGTGGCCCATCTGGCCCCTCTGGGCCAGGCCCAGGTGGCCCATCTGGCCCCTCTGGGCCAGGCCCAGGTGGCCCATCTGGCCCCTCTGGGCCAGGCCCAGCTGGCCCATCTGGCCCCTCTGGGCCAGGCCCAGCTGGCCCATCTGGCCCCTCTGGGCCAGGCCCAGCTGGCCCATCTGGCCCCTCTGGGCCAGGCCCAGCTGGCCCATCTGGCCCCTCTGGGCCAGGCCCAGCTGGCCCATCTGGCCCCTCTGGGCCAGGCCCAGCTGGCCCATCTGGCCCCTCTGGGCCAGGCCCAGCTGGCCCATCTGGCCCCTCTGGGCCAGGCCCAGCTGGCCCAGGAGCGGGCGGGGTTTTGGGTGAGGGGCAGGGGGGACGGGGGGGCGCGGAGGATTGGGGGGAACGGGGGAAACGGGGGGACATCGACTTACTGGTCGATGTCCTGGCGGCTGGCTTGAGGTGGTCGGGCGGCTGGCTTGAGGTTGTCGGGCGGCTGGGTCGTTCCGGCGGCTTGAGTCGGCGGTCGGCGAGGCTGGGTTGGGTGGGTGGTGGGTCGGAACGGGTAGGTGGTCTGGAGGGTGGGTGGTGGGGTCGGTGAGGTGGTGGTTGGGGAGGGATTTCAGGAGGGGGGGGAGGGCCGATCGGCAAAGGATGGGGGGAGGGGGCGGGTGGGGGCATGCTGATGTCATGCGTACAATGTTTTGTACGCATGACATCAGCATGTATATAGAAAGGGGCGTGCCCCTTCCTATATACATAGAATCGGCGTGCAGTCGGCACGCCGATTCTATGTATATAGGAAGGGGCACGCCCTTCCTATATGCATAGGTCGGCGGTCCGCCGATCTATGTGTATAGGCAGGGGCTTGCCCCCTGCCTATACCCATAAAAAGGGCGTGTGGGTCGCACGCCCTTTTTATGTGTATAGGCAGGGGGCACGCCCCTGCCTATACACATAAAAAGGGCGTGCGACCCACACGCCCTTTTCTGACGGGGCGGGCGAGCCGCACGCCTTTTTCTGAAGGGGGCGTGCGACTGCACGCCTGCAGTGTCGCACGCCTGTAGATGGGCGTGCAGCACGCACGCTCATCTACAGGCGTGCCCACGCCCAAGGATGGGCGTGCAGCCCGCACGCCGATAAAAAACAGGTGTGCGGGGAACACGCCTTTCTGTTTATCGGTGTGCGTTCGGCGTGGGCGTGCGCCGATGGGCGTGCAAATATCAATGCCCTTACTGAAGGGGTTAACTGGTCTACCAAACGCCTTCAAGTCCCTCAACTGCAAAATCTCCTGTCATGAACTCAAGTTGGCCATGTCTCAGTAAAACAAGTTCATCAAGATGAAGAAATGCAAGCCTGGGGATCCCAGCCTTCAATGCAACGGGAATTTCCAGGCCAGCTTGGGCATTCCGTGTTTGCACACTATCAAATGTTTGGTCCAGGGGAAGGGGGATGTGGAGCCTTCTGATTTTCATTTCCAGTGGCATCTGGCTTATAACACTGACGGTCCAGTGAGTCTGCCTGATGTATGGCTTGTTCATGTCCCTCCTAACTAATCTTCCTCTATGTTCATTGCAGGCTCTTGATCAACCTGTGTACAACTTTGACAACAATTTTGAGGATTTCATGCAGGAGATCTTGGAGTCCCATCACCCCTTGGGTTTAGAAGCCACAATGAAAAAATTACAAAGGGTCCATGCAAACACCCACGTGGTTCCACTTGCAGAGCCTGATCCTATCCGAGTGAAACACAAACTGGAAAGGCCATGGAAGAAGAGAAAGGGTAGTGGGCGAGTTCAAAAGCGCAATGACACCCATGCTTAAATCGTGGAAGCCCAAATACAAAAGGCACAGGCAAGAAAAGCAAGGCAGAAGGCCGGTGTATCAAAAGGAAAAGGGTGTAATCAAAAGGCCAAGCGGGTGCAGGGTCAATTGGATCTTGTATCCTCAGGTTCTTCCTCTGGGGACCCTGATGAGCTTCCCAGTGTGGAAACACTCATGCGTAAGCAACATTATTGCATGTCTTATTATGAGGCTGATAACTGATGGAATGATAATGATGGACTTAATAAGCAATCAAGAGAAATAAACTTCCACCAGTCGGCAGCCTTGGGAAATGGAAACATGGGTCAGACAACTTGTCACATGGACAATTCTCTCAATCCTCTTATGACTCGGACTTGTATGGTAGTATGGATGGGGTATCAGTTGAAGAATCTGATCCCAGATGCAGTTTCAGATGAAGATTCTGATGCCCCAGGTGGGGAATCAGATGAAGAATCTGATGCCGGGCATTGATAAATGCACGCCCAGGCCCACGCACGCCCTTAAAAAAAAGGCGTGCAGCCCGCACACCTTTTTTTTTAGGGCGTGCAGCTTGCACGCCCATCTACAGGCGTGTGACACCCCCAAGGATGGGCGTGCAGCCGCATGCCTGCCGGGGAGGACTGCAAGCCCCTCAACCGCGAGGGATCCCCCCCGGTCAAGGAGGTTGTGCACCCTCCTTGACCGGGAGGCAATCCCTCCCGGTAGAGGAGGTTGTACAACCTCCTTGACCGGGGGGGATCCCTCCGGCTGAGGAGGCTGTACAACCTCCTTGACTGGAGGGAATCCCTCCGGTTGCGGAGGTTGTACAACCTCCTCGACCGGGAGGGAATCCCTCCGGCCGAGGAGGTCGTACAGCCTCCTCGACCGGGGGGGATCCCTCCGGCCGAGGAGGTTGTACAACCTCCTTGACCGGGACCCCTCCGGCCGAGGAGGTGGTAAAACCTCCTCGACCGGGAGGGAATCCCTCCGGTCGAGGGGGTTGTACAACCTCCTCTACCGGGAGGGATTGCCTCCCGGTCAAGGAGGCTGTACTCCTCAACTGGAGCTGATGCCATGCGTACATTCATGTGTACGCATGACATCAGCATGTATATAGGCAGGGGCGTGCCCCTACCTATATACATGGAATTGGCGCGCAAGCCGCACGCCAATTCTATGTATATAGGCAGGGGCACACCCCTGCCTATACACATAGAAAGGGCGTGCGGTTCGCACACCCTTTTCTGAACAGGGCATGCAAACCGCACACCCTTTTCTGAACAGGGTGTGCAAACCGCACACCCTGTTCTGAACAGGGCGTGCAACCGCACACCTGAAGTGCCGCACGCCGATGGGCGTGCAGCCCGCACGCCAATAAAAAAAAGGCGTGCGGGCAGCACGCCTTTTTTTTTATCGGTGTGTGTTGGGCGTGGGCGTGCCCGGGGGGGCATGCATTTATCAATGCCCTCTCATGCCCCAGGTGGGGAATCAGATGAAGAATCTGATCTCCCAGTGGTTTCCTCCTCATCTATTGATATGCAGGGTGAGGAAATGCAGCAGTCACATCCAGCAGCCTCAAGCTCTATAGAGATTCAGGGTGAGGCAAGGCCACATTCACCTCCCGCAGCTGAGGTAAGTACTATACCTTTGACATGAAATTATCAATGTCTGATTAAATTGTATGTTTCATAGGACGTGCATGTAGAAGCTGAGGCTGCACCCAAGGCTGGCCGAACAAGACAAGGAAGTACATACTCTGGCGTTGCAGTGAGTGACCCAAGCTTGACATGGACAAGGTGGAATGGACTAACTCAAACTGATAACCAACTTCTCACCATTCTTGTCAGGCTCAGATTCCAGCATGGTTCTTAAAATATGTGTATTCCACTTATAACCCAGCAGGTGATGGGAACTGTGGCTATGCATGTGTGGCACATGCGTTGGCAGCAGATAGACCAGAGGGTCCCTATGCTAAGGCCAATGGGTGGTACAAAGTGCGTGAGGATTTGTTAGAAGAGATTTAAAATAACAAGGCAAATTGGACAAGAAAACTTGGGGGGCCATCGGAATTCAACCGGGCTTACAAATGTGTTCAGGTTACTGACCCACGTTGTGGGAGAACTTATATACAGGAGGTGCAGCACTGAAGCTGAGCCCGCAGAAGTGGGCTCAGCGGAAGACTGAGGCTGAGGTAAGAGGGGGTACTTACCAAATTTCATTGGAAATTCCGCGGGGAAAAGCACAAGGGTGCAGCATGTGACATTCTATGTTGGCGCGGTCAATTGGTCGGGCGGACGAGGGCCGCTTCAGTATGCGCGATGTAGGGGACCGGGTGGAACCACAGGGTTCGGGGCACCAGGCCCGCAAGCAGAGCGGGGGCAGACGGAGCGGAAGCTGTGCGCAGGGGAGCGACAGACAGCTGCAGGGGTCAACAGGGTATAGTAGTCGGGGACAAGCTGCGGTGCAATGCAGGATTGAGGAGACAAGCAATTAGGGCTCCAGGGAAGGAACCGGGGATTGCAGGACAGGACCGGGGGAGTGTTGTACCAGGGTTGCGGGATTGTATCTTATCTTATGATTGAAGTAGATAGCTATCAACTACAACGCATATAAGAAATCATTTTACTTTAGAGCTCTCTCAGCCAATTTCAGCGTGTGCGGAAAAGCGGAACTGCGAAGGGCAACATCAGGAAGATGAACGCAAGAGGAACGGTCCCCTTGCTGAGTAAAGGTGTTGCAGGGAATCCAGTTAACTCTCCGCTAACAGCTGTTTATTCTGCAGAAGAAACCAAAGAACCACCGGAACCAACCAGAAAAAAGGGCAACCTACCGTGGGAGCACAACATTTATTCCTGCCACAGTTCCCCCGGACCCTAAACGTTTGCCAGCCATCTTCTTAGAATTCTTCAATGATAATCATTGGATATGTGTAATAGTCAACTAAAGTCTCCAGGTTATTTCACAAGAGTCCAGCAGCTGCTTGGCTAGACTGCATTTCCCCTTCAACTACTCTTCACTCTTTGATCCCTAAATGAATGTACCAATTAACTGCAAGTACCACTATTTATTATTATCCTCATTAATAATTAGCATTCTTATTCATTCTTATTATTATTATTCAATATTATTCCTTCCAGAACAATAACTACAAGGAATATTAATTATATTATTCAATATCTTCCTTTAAGAACAATAACGGGAAGGATGATTACACTAACCCTAACTCCTACAGACCAATTGCTCTGCTTAGTGGAATTGGTAAAGTGTTTGAACTTATTATTGCGAGACGTCTGACATCATGGGCAGAAGAGAAAGGCATCCTTGCTGATGGCCATTTAGGCGGTCGCAAAGGAACGGGTACCAAAGACCTGCAAGTCCTCCTAGACATGTGGGTCCGCCACAAATGGAATGAGAAGAAATTTTTTGCGGGATTGTTTTTAGACGTGAAATCTGCTTATCCATCTGTTCACCCCAAACAACTGATTCACTACCTTTCCCATTTATGTTGCCCAGCATACCTAGTGGGAATAATCGACTCTTTTTTGCTTGACAGACAGATGACCATTCAAATGGAAGACTAAACATCATCCCCTTTTGAAATTGCCATTGGACTCCCACAAGGATCCCCGCTTTTGGTTATTCTCTACATCCTTTACAACAATCTGCTACTAATCAAAAAATTTGACTTAGATTCAGATGAAGTCTTGATAGGCTATGTGGACAATGTAGTACATCTGGTAGCTGCCAAGTCATCTTCAGAAGTACTAACCCGACTCAAGACTCAGGGAGTTAGATCTCTCCAGTGGGGCGCAAAATTTGGAGCACTATGCGACCAGAAGAAAGCCCAATTCATCTGGCTGACAAGGAGGGCTCTGCCGCCCAATCCATTTCCTTTTGGTGAACAATTGCTGGCCCCGTGCAAGGAGGTGAAATGGCTTGGTATCTTTCTCAATAATAAACTGACCTATTCCAAAATTTTTAATCACCTGGAGCAAAAGATATCAGCAACCATTAAACAACTGAAGACCTTAGGCAACTCAAGATGGGGACTTCAAGAGGGGGACCGTGTCCGACTAATGACAGCTGTTTTATTACCTAGAGTATCATATGGTGCCCCTGTCTGGGGGACCTTAGCTAATTCATCTAAAATCTCCCAGCTTGCAGCCAAGACCAACAATGTGTTGGTGCTGTTCACTCTTGGCACTTTCAGATCAACACCAAAAACGTGGCACGGGGAACAATTGGCAGTTCTGGATATGGAGGCCTTCAGCAAGTACACATCTGCTAATTTCTTTGTCAGAAAATATATTTGTAGACGTCATGACAACAAAATTCAGGATATTCTGGCTCAACGGGCATTCTCAGGCAGGCATGGATGGGTTGACACGTCACAATCTCTGTGAAACAACTTGATCAACTGGTAGGAATGAATGCAGAGAAGATCTGAGTTGAATATAGGCCCAGCTCCTTTGATTATGGTCTACCCCCTTGTTTCTTAAACATGGACACCCCTAAGGAGGCCGACACCTAAGGAGGCCGCCATCCAGGAAATAAAAAATTTAGTAACTTCACTTCATGGCTCACCTGACACTATTGTCATCTATACTGATGGCTCCTACGGCAAGAAAAAGGGAGGTGCAGGGGCTGCAGTCTGCCCTGACAATGATATAGCTCTTTCAACAGCCCTGGGAATCAACAGCTCTTCTCCAACCACAAATGTGAAGCAGTCGGAGTTCTGTTGGCGTTCAAACTCATTAAATTGTTTTTGAGACACCAAGTCGCCTCTCAGGTGTTCATCCTTACCAACAACAAAGGAGTGCTTCAATGCTTGGCAAACTTTAATACTGCGCAACCTGGGCCGTACCTTTTTGATGAGATACAAGAGACATGGAAAGACCTCCCGACTGACATCCTGATTCATTTGGTGTGGTGCCCCGGGCCCGGGGGTATCAGAGGCAACAAGGCCGCTGATTACCTTGCCAAGGCGGCCACTGAGTGAAACATGTCACTGGATTGATTTTTACTGGCCAACACATCAAAGATCTCATTGTTGCTCAAGTCTCAAATTCACCAACCTTCCTCCAAAGCACTCAACAAGCGTATATCTCCTCTTCCAATTGTTCAATTGGCTCTCATCAATCAACTATTGTCCGGCCACACACCCCTCAATAGCTACCTTTACAAATTAAAATGTTGCCTTGACCCCTCCTGCCCTCATTGCACGGGTAAAGAAACACCCATGCATTTCTTTGATTTGTGCCCTCAGTACAAACAACAATGCAAGTCCCTGATCAAACAGGCCCGCTAATGCAAAGCTGTGGCTCCAGCAAATAAACTCCATCTGCTCCTTTGCAATCCCAAAGCTCACTTGGTGATTTTTGATTTTATACAAACGTCCAAAAGATTTGGATACCTGGCCTGAAATTCTTTTTCCGACTATCAGTTTTTTGTCTCCTGGCTCTGATTTATCTTTTTTTCTTTTCCTTTTCCTTTTTCTTTTTTCCTCCTCAAATTTGATATGATTTTGTTAACGTGTACTGTCTTGTCATGGGTAAAAATCTTGTTTGGTCTCTACTGCCCTATTTCTACTCTTGTATGTAGTTTGCTATTAAATACTCATAGTGTGCAATGCCAACGGCAAAATTACACTTTAAAAAAAAAAAGAGTAAAAGTGCTCTTGATTTACCAGTAGAAAACCTTTGCACAGTGCCCCCAAGCACCTGTAAACCGTTACAGTTTGTTCATCCTGTTAGAGTTAGAGCATCCACCCTTGTGTCTGTAAAGTGGCTCGGTAAGCCAACTTTACAGAGACGAAGCCCCCGCGCACCACCCTCGTGCACTCTTTAGGGCTCCTTAACTAGAGACTCGGCAATTTTCTCTGTCCGAGTCTCTAAAGTTAGGGACCCCTACCGAGCTCTGTAGGTTAAGTTTTTGCCAAGCTTCAACAAGTCCGACTGCACTGAAAAAAAAAAAAAAAACCCCCGGACAAGTCCTTTTTACTTTTTTGTTTCATTTTTTTTCATTTTTTTTTTCGTGGGTTGATGAGTTACCAAAGGGTTTGATGAGTCTACAAGGGTTGAGCGGCTTGGTTCGGCAGTAGAAGAGGCACAATACCGGTTGTGAGCAAATTTGAAGACACTTTGAAAAAAAATCAAAAAAATTGAACTAGCTGTCAAAAAAAAATGAAGAAAAATTGAAAGCTTGTTTGAAAACAACAGGTATCTGCACTTTGAAGTTGTTTTGAAGTGAAACCTTGAAAATGAGTCTGTGGTGTACCCACAGTGAAAATACACCTCACAGAACTTCTGTGCTGTCATAAAATTGGCAGCCACTTGTTAGATCTCCCATTCAGGGTCCTTGTTTTTATTCAAGACCTGTGATGCCCATAATTTCTGCTTTATGGGTGAATAGAAGATCTCAACTGGGTTCAACTCCAGGAAATATGTAGGAAGGTAAATAAGTTGGACTCCAGCTGATTCACATGGCTCTCCAACACATTGTCTGTGGTGGAATGTAGCATTATCACAAACCAGAATAGAGTGTAAATCAGGTCAAATCTTCATTCAGGGAATTTGTATCATACATTATATTAATTATCTGTTGCAAAAAGAGAGAGGAAATACTCACCAGTTCAAACTGCAGGACATTCTCAAATCTGACAGCGTTGGATTCCTCAAAAGCAGTTGTGATAGCAAGAATCACATTAATTTCAATTTCTGCCAGCAAGCTGAAGCAATCAGAATGTTGATTCATTATGAGTCAAGAAGATGGAGTCCCTTCCTTGGATATTTGAAACAATTGTAACAAATTTTGTTAAATGAGCACTTGTCTAAATTCAACAAGAGTCAGAGAACTATCAGGCTAATGAATGTGTTTATATTTTTCAGATAAAGCTCTGAACACAGTACAGAATGTCTAGGTGTACAAAACTGGTGACAGAAAGCTGTTTGTAACTATTGGCTAAACTGAATTAGAGAAAAAAATCAGTGAAACACTGACAAGAACCATCATTCCTATCACACCTGTAAGCAGTTCATGAAACCTCAACCGCTTTAGTTTTTTCCTCAAGAATTCTCCACAAGACATAGGTTCCTTCTTGGCCAACACTCTAGAGCCTTTGTTTCCAGAGTATTCTTTGCACTAGAAGAACCTTTGTTGTCATTGGGTGTGATTCTTTTCTTATGGGTAGAGGCTAGCAGGGGTCTTCTTTTCTTAGGGGATTGGAAACAGAAAAGAGCCAGGTGGCAGGGTAGGCAGGTTTGAGGAAGATGGCAGGGAAGGTGTCAGAATGTATTCTGTGAGGATTATGGGATTGATGTGTGATAATCAGCTTTCAAAAAAAAAGGCTTGGGCCTGTTTTTGAAAATCATCATGTCAATTCTTTATTTTCCCAAAAAAAAAATAACTGATGCTATGTTCTTGCAATAAACAGGTCTTCAAAATAACAAATCATTTTGGGCAAAAAACCTGTTTTTTTTTTGTCCTACTATGTTACAGGGCCTTAGTTATGAATTCTCTTATTTTTCAGGGTTTTCAGGATTGGGCACCCTGAAGAAGCTGACAAGGTTCATGATGGACTTAGTAGATGGGCTCTTCCAAATTCTCCAGAAGATCCAGCTTATGACCCAGAAGATGAAGATGTTCCTATTCTAGGAATACATGACTGTGGCTTGGATCAAACATATTTTGAACTTCTAGGACATAGCTGATCCCAAAATGATTAAATTAGTTGATATGCTTAGTAACAAAGATAGTGCCCCAGATTTAATTGCTAGTCTCCCAACCTTTGGACCAGACTTCTGATAACTACTGTGGTAAGATTCCTTCCACAAACTTGGATGGTATAAGATGAAGTTCTTCTCATTTTATTTTGAGGTTGATTCATCTGCTTCCTCTTGGATCAGAATTAATCTTAGCTTTTATTCCATCTGAACCCTCATCCTTAAATTTACCTTACTACTGGCTGATAGCAACTACTCTTTTGACTCTCATTCAAGACCAGGACATCTTATCTTCTGCTTTGCTGCAAACACTGGCACTGGCCCTTTTTTTTGTCAATAAACCTATCTTCTTTCTTGTTGATGCCAAGTTCCTTTTGTAACTGTCATCAGAAGCATTCAACTTGCTTTCAGTTGTTCGACATTTTTTCATGTTCGCAACCTTGCACATTTTTTCATGTTTGCAATCTTGCATAAAGTCATCCCGTCCTGGTCCCAAAGCATCTTGGACCTCAAAGCGGGGGCTTGTGTTATTAATAAATACAACATCTTAAACAACGCAATGAAATGAGTAAGATCAGTTATTTGATACCAATGAACGAAATGAGCAAGGGGGTTGAGAAGAGAGCGAGACGGTTTGATGAAAAGAGGATAGTGCGGAAGACGAGAGAAGAGCGAGAGAATCTGATGAGCAGAAGAGCAGTGATAGACTCGATACAAAGGGTCGTCCAGAGCCAAGAGGAGAATGTCTGAGCTGCGAATCGATCGGAAATGTTTGTCCTGCAACACAAAAGCCAATGTGAACCTTATGACTTGAGCGGTATGTTCAACGAAAAGTAGGACTTACAGGTCCGCTTGGATGCTCTTCGGGGGCTGGTCGACAGTTCACGTTTGGGTGGTTTCGGGAAAGCAGTCGGTTGCTCAGGTGCCCGACAATAGAAGACTGGGCTCAATTGTTTGAGCCATTGGTCGGTTGGCTTATCGAGTTTTGTGTGGGGTTTTTTGTGAAGGTTCAGTAAGTCATCTGGTACCGCGGTAATCAGCCGCAGTAGCGCGGAGTGTGTGTCAGGGGTGAGACAATCGATTTGGTCTAGACCAAGAAACTGGTAAGAAACTCTTCCGGTGTCATCGGAGTCTTTTGGCGGTTTCCATTCCTTAACATTAATACTGGTGGTTCTCAAGCTGAATAACAGGATGAGATAGGGATTTTTGATGCCTTGGATTTTGGCATAACTTTGTGACCACTTGTGAGTATCGTCCCAGTCAACGGAACCTGCTTGATTTTTTGTTTGAACACCGCAAAAGGTGATGTTTGCAGGGTCTAGCTTGGGAGATTGGATATTTCCGGGGTCTGGCTTTTTAGATTCAGATGTGGGTGCGAGATAGATGGTAAAAAGCTCGTCAAGTCCACTTTGCCCACTCTTGCATTGGATCGCAACACCTCGATACAAAAGCTCCAAGAAGTCGGTGGCGCTGGGCGTGTATGAGATCCGGGTAAAGTGGTTGAAAAATACCCGCCCTTCGTCCAAGAGTCGTTTTTTGTTATTGTCGTCGATACATCCAAATTTCATCGTACGTGGGTTTTCCCCGCTCAAGGTTTGGAGAAAATCTTCCAATCGCACTGAATATCCATTGGGGATCATATCGGTTTTATCGCAAGGAATTGCCTTGGTTTTCTGCATAGCGCGTAGCAATATCAATCTAGTCGCCATTTCTCCGGCGTGTCCGAGAGCAACGAGTCCTTGCTGCACTGCAATGGCAAGATTATCGATGCACTCGATCCAACGCGCCTCGCTGGATGCAAGAAAGTTGTTAGCAGCTGATGCGTAGACGAACTGCGGTGGATAGTCGCTGACAACCATGTCACGAGTTTCGTCGATGAACATGCAATGCGCCGCGTGACTTGAAACGAGTTCCGAATTTATGGGCGAATGTAAGGAAACCCGGGTCTGTATCAAGGCGCCCAGTATGGCGAAACATTGTGCCTTGGATAGTTCTTGAGAAGGTAATGGACGCTTCAAGAGTAGTTTGGATCGGGCAATCAACGCCGTGGTTGCGACGGCAGTGTCTGGTTTCATTTTCATTAGGCTCTTGAGATACAACCCATAAAATGGGCAGCCGTAGCTAAAGAGTCGTTCCGGCGATAGCAACTCATCCCATGAGCTCGGTGCTTTCTCCGGGACAAACACATCAAACGATGAGACTTTATAGATCGGCTGAAAAAATTCAAAGCCAATACCGTGAAACCGTGCGCTGGGGTCTAGGTTGAGGGCCGGGTTAAAGTTGGCGACCCGCGAGGTTGTGTCGGTGAAGACGCCAAAGAACCCCGTTGCGGCAGGTACTTCTGATAAAACCCGACGCAATACACGAAAGTATGGGATCTCGAGCTGTGAGTCTATGGGATTGATCAAGTTGCTGGCCTCGTCTATCGCCAAGAGGACGCTGAGCCTTCCGTCTCCTTCAAATTTGAGACTTTTACACATCTGCTTTGCCGCGGCGGCGAGAGTTTCCTTTGGCTTCAGGTCGTTCGCCTGCAGTTCATTTATTTCTTGTTGGACGTTGGTATTATATTCAGTCTTCGGATCATCCTTCATTTGAAAACTGTAATCATACCACGCAGCTAATTGATCTTTAAATATTTTCTGACGTATATCCGGCCTTGAAAAGAATTGAGACACCGTGTTGAGAATCGCAGCCAGTAAGTAGCAATACTGCTTGATCATGTCCAGTTTCGCTTCCACCGGTGGGAGAAAGTGTCCAGCAATTTCGGAACGAGGGGGCTGGCCAGTGGATTGGGCGTCTCGGAGACAGACATACACTACGCACACGTGAGCAGCCAGCTCCTTGAGTAATCGCGTTTTACCGCTCATCGTGGGGCCGATAATCGAAGTGTAGGGTGCCTTGTATGCATCTCTTGCCCATAGGGTTGCGTATTCTCTGAGGGTGTTTAGGGTTGGGACAATAATGATATCGGATTTCTGATATTCTGCATCGAAACCTTGCTGGACAATATCGGTAGACCACTGGATCTCTGCAGCCAGCCCAGCTTTTTTCCCGGTGGGAGCGGTGGAACCCTCGATTTCAGCAAGCATCTGACGTTCCGTCAATTTGGAAGCGTTGCGGTCAGGGAATCGGACAAAGTAGGCACATTGGATTAGTATATGCGTCTTGTCCTCTTCTTCATCGGTGATTTGAAGTTCCTCCTTGAGGTCGTCCAAGGCTCCATTTCTCCCTTTGGTAAAAGTCTTCCAGTGCGAGCAGACCGCTCCTTGATTGTTCTCACTCAGTTCCGAGAGGCGTAAAACATTGGTTAGTTGGTTGTTATGTTCTTGCACCTTTTCCACTTCAGATTATTTAGTAGTATCAAAGGATATCAGTTGCAGTTGTGTAGCTTGTAATTAACCCAGGAAAATTACTCACATCCAGCAGCATCACAAAGTTGATTGAATAACTGAGCTGGATCCCTATGCTTGGCGTGGAGAGTTTCAAAACGAGCGCGTTCAGTGTCACGGTCTAACGAGTTGGGTTTGGCTCGAGTAGCTTGCGATTGCTTCCTTAACTTCTGAGGGGTTTGGCATGGAGATTTCTATATTTGAGCTGCAAATATATTGGTGTGGGCAGCAGAGAGGAAGACTTACTGGGACCATTGGGAAAGCGATCGATTGAAAGGCTAGACAACTGGATTAAGGCGAGAAGCAGTGCGTCCAATGTAAGCGAGTTGTAGATGTCAAGGGTTGTTGAGGGTTGAGCCTGGAGACTAGTTGCGGTATTGATTGAGGGTTGAGGTTAAACAGACACTGATGAAGAGATAGTCAGGATAAATATGTAGATGGGATCTGTGAACTGTTGCAATCTGACAAGAAGATGTGCGTCGCTATCAGCCCATGCACGCCTCGGTATCGGTCCTAAACGCGGTGAAGAGACGAAAAGGAACCGGGACGGCATGGAGAACTATATACATGTAGTGCGCCGCAGCGGATGATGACTAAGCTATGGAATCAGACACTACTATGTACTTGACAACTAGAATATGATGAAACTAAACTATGTTTGTAATCTTGTCTATAGCCTAAGAGCATCCACCCTTGTTTCGCTAAAATTTCCGCAACTGCGGAGACTTTAGCAAGGCGCACGGGCCTCCGTAGCTGCCCAACCGAGAAATTCCACCCTCGCGGCTTAGGTTTTGCAATGTCCCAACTGAACTATTTTTTTTTGAAGTCACTTTGAAGAGACTTCAAAATGGCTTCAACAATTTGCATCCATGGTGTACTGCATTCCAGGAAATTAGGCTCTTGTCATTTATTACATACAATCAAGACTCACTCCACTTGGCTGCTCCCTATCTACCTGGCTCCTGTTTATCTATATTCTGAACTATACTGTAGATGTTCATCATTTCTACTCCCTTGTAGCAAGTTATCATTATATCAATCAATTATGATTACCCTTATTTCCACAAGTATGATATCAACAATACATGTGATTTTCCTCAAAGCTACAAGGATGCTACATTGGCTGGTCCAAAGAAAAGAAACAAGACCAGCAGTTGAAAATGATTAAAAAATGAAGGAAATTTGACTGCTAGAAAACTCTTTACAAGATGAAAAGAATCAAACACTTGTTTTTTCTTTCCAAAATTGTTCGCTCTTAAGATTTTTTTCATTTCCCAAATTTTTGAGTATTGTCTTTCAATTGGAAAATCATACCTGAGGTTAATCCCCAAGATCCCATTGCTTCTGGAGTGATAGTTGGTCATAAAAAAAAACTAGGATGATTATTTTTTTGCAATCAAGGATGAAGAGGACCTCCTTCTTTTTATTCTTTTTGTTTTTGATAAATTTCAAATAATCCACCACTGGGACAAACATATTGTCACTTCTCTACAAGCAATGTAGCAAGGTACAAAGATGCCTTTTTAATTTCTCACATCACTTGTAGAAAAGTTGGATTAGATTTTTCTGTCACACTATGATGCCAAGGACTAATATCCCTCTAGCTAAACAAGGTTCAAGGCAAACATAATATGTAATAAATCATTTTTAATGGTTTTAATCTTTTTATCAATATTAAAACATAATAAATTTAATGGGGAGGGGCCTGAAGGCAGGGGTGTTGTTGGTGCCCTCCAAAAGTGTTCTTGACAATTCAGAGAAGCTTTGTAACCTTTTTACACTGGGGCATGCAAGCAGGGGTGTTTAAGTGCCCAGTAAAAGTGGTGGCTAAGAAAGGGCCAAAACTCCTGATGAAATAAGACTTACTGTAGGTTTTGAGAGGAGGGTTGGAGGCTGTCTCAAGGTAAACTGGACATCTGTAAGCGGTGGGAAAGTTGAGCTTGAAGACTGGACAGAGTTTTAGTTGAGGATAAGAGGCTTTGAGTCTTGAGGACTGATCTACTAAGCAGGGCAGTAGTTATATGCTGGACTGGTTGAATGCTGGTTTTGAATATGATAAAGCTGGGGAATCAAAATACAGGGCAAAGAAGCAACGGTGGGCCCGCTACGCTAACATTAGCTGTAGCATAGCGTAATGTTAGGTTTTTTAGCTACACTAACACAAAGTTTCTGTTAGCTGAAGATTTTTTCAGCTAACGCTAAAAAAATTTCATTGAAAAAAAAATAGTGGGTAGTGTAGCGTTAGCAACATCAAAAAAAAAGTTAACACTACAAAAATTGCCTGTTAGCTGATTTTTAGCGGTTTTAGCTGGAACCAACGCTACGCTAACTGTTAGTGTAGCGCTCTTTTCAGCTATGCTAACTGTTAGCATAGCGCTCTTTCCAGCTACGCTAACTGTTAGCGTAGTGCTCTTTCCAGCTATGCTAACTGTTAGCGTAGTGCCCTTTTCAGCTATGCCAACTGTTAGCGTAGTGCCCTTTTCAGCTACAATAACTGTTAGTGTAGCACCCTTTTGCACTACACTAACTCTTTTTTCAGTGCTATATTTGCAGGAGTATAGAAATCATGTCTTTTCTTGAGGCTTTGATGCTTTTGAATTAGTATTTTCATGCCTCTGATAATTCAAATGAGGTCCCCAGAACGGTGACATCCCAAGATCCATCATTTAACATCAAAGGCATTTCAATAAAAATAAATCCAACATGAACATAAGGAAATAATCCTCAATTTTGAGGCCAAATGAAGCTCATTTTTATGAGCCCCAAAGCCACATGGAAACAAAAAATTGTTTTAAAAAAAAAGTTGAAAGAAAAAAAATTTAAAAAAATGAAAATTAAAAAAAAGGGCATTAATAAAAAAACCCAGTTTTTCCGCGTTTACACCCGGTTTTACGCAGCGGCAACATAAAATTTGCTGCGGAGTACACCTGGTTTTCCGCGTTTACACCCGGTTTTCTTATTTATTTTTGTTTTGGGCGGATTTTTATGGTTTTTCAAAATTTTGAAATTGATAAATAAACTTCTAGGAGTGTAGAAATTTATGGTATTTTTTATTTTCCAAAAAAACAACATGTTCTATTTTTTTTTGCCCATACACCCGGTTTTTTCAAAAAAAATCCCCACGGCTCACTTTTCAGGATTTCTCAAAGTTTTAAATGTTTTAGAGCACTTTAAGGGGTGTAGCATTTAATGCAACAAACAGTTTATTTTTAAATTTACTGGTTTTTTTTTATGATTTTTGGACAGAACTTATTTGTAAACACCTTCACGCCTGTCTTTTAAGATATTTGGGGAGTTTTTAAATGGTTTAATACACTTTAGAGGGTGAAGAATTCATTGGAAAGAAATACAGATTATACAATTGACTTGTTATCAGAATAAAATGGAATTTTTATCAGAATAAAATGGAAATATAGGAAAATAGACAAATAACTATTCAACATCAACAATCTTATTAATTCTGGCAGATCTTCTGATTGGAGGGAAAAGAACTTTTTCCCCAAGGTCCAAATTGGGCTGAATCCACTCTTTCCACAACAGAGCTTCCTCTTCAGCCCAATGTTGCCAATATGGATCAATCCTAGGGGAAGGCCATATTTCAGCCTTAAACGTGAAGCTGATGAGATGAAGAAGACTGGGAATGAGTATGAGACATATGGGAGAGTGGGTTGTGGGTGGAGAAGAGAGAGGAAGATAAACGGTGGGCATTAGACCAGAAAACAAGACCACAGGTCTTTTATAACTGTCAGCCATCAAGTATCCATGAGCAGGGAAGGTCATCCAATACTTCAGTGGGGCCTGTCCTTTTCCATCCCAAGAGAGTGCATCAATTAGATCCTTGTGGTTGGCGCCCCATATGTTCTTTAGCATCTGATGGTTTGAATAGAAAGGGTTTGATTTGAGTTCTTCTTTCATTTCCTTGCGAATTTTCATCCATTCGTCTGAGGAACATCCCATGCTGACTGCAGCGGCTCAAAATCCACAATTCCCATTGCCTTTGACATTGGTAATCGTAGAGAGATGTTGGATTGCTTCTTTGGGATGAATGTGGTCTTTGTACTTGTACTGAAGGATAATTTGAGAAAAGATTAATTGTATATAAAATGAACACTAAATAAAAGGAAATTACTAACCAAATCAACAGCCACATTATTGTAAGTACTCCAACTGAGTGCCTCAGACATATAGGTGTCAGGAATAGAGATTGAGCTGGAAGCCACTGAGGTCTATGAAAGGGGTGACCAATAAGAAGCTCAGAATTAAAGATCTCTTCAAAAAAAATTAGTAGAACTCACATCAAAAGGCCTATAAGCATCATTGTCTGCCAACGTGTTTTCATCTGTCTTGGTCCTTTTAACTGATTCAAATTTCACCTGTTTAAGTTTTTTTCCAGACCTCTGATGTATCAAAAAATCATTTAACTTCAGTATAATGTACTCAAGATGGAAATAAAAACACTTACAGTCTTCAAATTTCCTCCTTCATGTTCTGAGCCCTGTTGAATGATATCATCCACCTGGGCGTTGATAAACGCACGCCAACGGCGCACGCCAACGCCAACCCGCACGCCAATTTTTTTTGGCGTGCGGGGCCTACACGCCATTTTTTTTTGGCGTGTAGGGTTTACACGCCAAAAAAAAAGGGCGTGTGAGACCCACACGCCAAAAATGGCGTGTGGTTCCCACACGCCATTTTTTTTTGGCGTGTGGGCCCCGCACGCCAAATAAAATTGGCGTGTGGGCCCCGCACGCCAATTGTTTGGCGTGCGGGTCCCCCCTCGCTCACATAATCGAGTGGTAGGGACCACTCGATTACGTGAGCGAGGCCGGCTGACGAGGTTATACAACCTCGTCAGCCGGGAGGACTTCCTCCCGGCCGGCGAGGCTATACAACCTCGTCGGCCAGGAGGAAGTCCTCCTGGCTGACGAGGTTGTATAACCTCGTCAGCCGGGAGGACTTCCTCCCGGCTGACGAGGTTATACAACCTCGTCAGCCAGGAGGAAGTCCTCCTGGCCGACGAGGTTGTATAGCCTCGTCGGCCGGGAGGACTTCCTCCTGGCCGACGAGGTTATACAACCTCGTCAGCCAGGAGGAAGTCCTCCTGGCCGACGAGGCTGTATAACCTCGTCGGCCAGGAGGACTTCCTCCCGGCCGACGAGGTTATACAACCTCGTCGGCCAGGAGGACTTCCTCCCGGCCGACGAGGTTGTATAACCTCGTCGGCCAGGAGGAAGTCCTCCCGGCCGGCGAGGTTATACAACCTCGTCAGCCAGGAGGAAGTCCTCCTGGCCGACGAGGTTGTATAGCCTCGTCGGCCGGGAGGACTTCCTCCTGGCCGACGAGGTTATACAACCTCGTCGGCCGGGAGGAAGTCCTCCTGGCCGACGAGGTTGTATAACCTCGTCGGCCGGGAGGAAGTCCTCCCGGCCAACGAGGTTATGCAGCCTCGTCGGCCAGGAGGACTTCCTCCTGGCTGACGAGGTTGTATAACCTCGTCGGCCAGGAGGAAGTCCTCCCGGCCGACGAGGCTATACAACCTCGTCGGCCAGGAGGACTTCCTCCTGGCTGACGAGGTTGTATAACCTTGTCAGCCGGGAGGAAGTCCTCCCGGCTGACGAGGTTATACAACCTCGTCAGCCAGGAGGACTTCCTCCTGGCCGACGAGGTTGTATAGCCTCGCCGGCCGGGAGGAAGTCCTCCCGGCTGACGAGGTTGTATAACCTCGTCAGCCGGCCTCGCTCACGTAATCGAGTGGTCCCTACTACTCGATTATGTGAGCAAGGGGGGACCCGCACGCCAAACAATTGGCGTGTGGGCCCCGCACGCCAATTATTTGGCGTGCGCTCCCACACACCAATTGTTTGGCGTGTGAGAGCGCACGCCAAACAATTGGCGTGCGGGCCCCACACGCCAATTTTATTTGGCGTGCGGGGCCCACACGCCAAAAAAAAATGGCGTGTGGGAACCACACGCCATTTTTGGCGTGCAGGTCTCACACGCCAAATAAAATTGGCGTGTAGACCCTACACGCCAAAAAAAATGGCGTGTAGGCCCCGCACGCCAAAAAAAATTGGCGTGCGGGTTGGCGTTGGCGTGCGCGCTTGGCGTGCGTTTATCAACGCCCCATCCACCTCTGGAAGCTCTCCACTTGATTCAGACTCCTCCTCACTTTCCTCTTCTGTTGACACAGCCTAGAAAACACAAGGAGAAAGAATTAGATGTGATATTTGAGTGAAGAATAAAGATGAATCATTACCTCTGATTCCTCAGATTCATCCATCTTCTTAGGCCTACCACGTACTTTTGTCTTGGCCAAAGGTTCCTTCAAGTTCACAAGAAATCAATAAACAAAGACAAACAGACAAGAGATAAATGAATAAATACCTTGTGTTCTGTAACCTGCTTCCTTGGCCTTCCTCTTCCTTTCTTCTCCAATTCTGTGTATTCATAGCCTGAAGGATCCCTTTTTGTTGAAGTAGTTGATTTGTGTTTCCTTTTGGCGCCCTTTGGTCTTCCTCGTCCTTGGTGATCCTTGCTAAAGAGAGGTTCCTGGATGGCCACTGTGGTGTAGTTCCCTTGAAAGAGCTTCTTGATTTCGCCAATGTAGAATTTTTTCTCGCCAGGTTGAAACGTTTGGAATTCCTTAAAGAGATCTGTTAAGAAAATTTCCTCGTTGTTTTCTTTGGTGGGAAGTAGACCGTCACTTGATCCATTGTTTTTGTCCTCTGCAATGAATGTCTGCTCATAAATGGAGGCAAAAAACAAATTAGAACTATAAAACCATGAAAGAGAAACAGAAACCAGGAAATTATATTAGCCAACTCACTTCAAGATCCTTTTTAACATGCCACTGAGAATGGAAATTGTGATGGGTGAATTTTCTGCCTAGTCCTTTTGCTTTGTGAACTTGATGGATGCAAGGGATTCCCATGTGAGAAGAGTAGTTTCCAGTGCAAGTGGCACCAGGAAAAAAAAGTTGGCACCTCTATGGAGGTGCCTTTGCTTATCTCTTACCCATCCTCAACATATCAGCACTGTATCTGGACTTTATCCCCCACTTCAACAGAATGTATCAATGAAGGTATCTTGTTTTCACATGACTGCTCCAAAGTTGAAGTATTTCCATATATTTAATTAATAATTTTTCAAATGGTAAGTAAATCCCCGATAAACTTCATGAAATTTGACTAGTGATCATGAAAAACCACAAGGAGGGGAATTCACTGTATGTCTCCATTTGTCCCCCACATGTTACGTCTTGCTAACTCAACTTTGATCTTCAGCGCTTGATACAACAACATGTTGCCACCCTGATAGGGTCAAAAAGCAAAACTCTACCTCATCATGATGAAGAGGAATTGCGCATGGATATTGATGATCAGGTGGAGGATCTCTTGAGTGATCCAGACTACCCGTATCCTCATGGTCCTGGTCATCCATCTGCTACCCCCGAAACATTGGCCATCATGCGCAGGATGATGACTGCCGCCGGAGTTCATTCCTTCCGCCCAAATTCCAACCAACCAATCAACAGTCCTGATAATGAGAATCTGCTTGATCTGGCCGTGAAGACATTTGTTGAGCTGGTCAAATGCAAAGAGTACACTGTAATTGTTCCCAAAGGTCTGAAAGAGGAAAGCATCCAAAATGCCATTCATCTCCATGTTACCCAGCGACTCAGAAGACGGTCAGTTTTTTCCTGATGCTTTGTTTACCTATCATATTGATTCACGTCTCCTTACTAAACAAATTTCATCAGGTATCAACAAGAGAATAAGTGGTCCGACAGTCAAAGAGAAGCACAAGACAAGACTGCTTGGCGCACTTCTAGATTGGTTAATGTAAGCAACAATTTAATTGACCGCTTAAATATATTCCCGGACTAACAAAACCAAACTTTTCTTGCAGCTACAACACACCCAAATTGCGACCTTAAGCAAGTATCAAAATCTTTTGGGCCTTGTTCCAATTGTTGAAGGCGCATGCAGTGACAATGATACCAATGATGAAGTATCTCAAATGATCCAAATCGCTTATTCAAAAAGAAATCCCAAAAAATGCACCGTTTGATCAATCCCATGGCAACATCACAAAATTTCTTGCATGATGCGTAAAATTGATGATTTGAAGGCTGCTATGATAGCAGCAACCCCGAAAGGCTCTTCTGGTGCTGCAGCCCGGGAGCGTTGGAATGTTTCTTTGCCAATTGAAAGCAAGCTCAAACCACCATCCAATTTTCCACAGGCATGCTTTGATTGTGAATGGCTTGACTCTCTCACCAAGCATCAAAGATATGCTTTGAAGTTGCGCTCAAAACCTGATATTAGAGCCCTGGTTAAGGAACTTGAGGAGATGGTCCCCCGAAATTAGTTCTCATTTATAATCACATTTTTCCTTGTACATAAATAATTTATTTGTAAAAACTCGGAGATGGTCCCCGGAAATTAGTTCTCATTTATAATCACATTTTTCCTTGTACATAAATAATTTCTTTGTAAAAAATCCTGTACATACTTGATTGTAATTGTATCTAATTTAACCTATCAAAATTTATCAAATCTAACCAACACTTGACTCCGAGAAATATAATTCAACAAAAACTGTGAATCAGAGAAATGGGAAATGAGTTGATAACAATTGAAACAATTGATTACACATGGAGTTCCTGATAAGGATGGTAGCTCTGCCGCATGAGGAAAAAAAAAAAAAAAAAAAAAAAAAAAAGGGGGAAAAATTGAAAAGTTGATCAATATACCTGATTTTTTGATCAATATACCCTGAGGAAAAATGAACAATCTTTGTAGTGAAATATTGTGAGGGGAAGAATGAAGATAAAATGAAGCAATTCACAACTGTCAGGTCAAAACTGATGCAGCTTGATTTTAGTAACAGTTATTCCAACAAACTCCAAATCCTGGATAATAAATTAAATATATGGTTATTGTGAATTGATCATAGCTAATAGGCATAATTCTATATTTATCCTGAAAATTCCATGAAAAAAGAGCTTAAATTTGAGTGGACTTCAACTAATCATCCACAGGACCTGCATATTTAGTTCTTCAATGGTTAAAATTGGTCAATTTTGACCTGAAACTGTGTTTGGTTTTCTAATCATGGATTCTGATGGAATTTGAAGCTGGAAATTTCAGTAAAATATCACAAATTTTCCAAAATATGACTGAAGTACCTCTATCCAAATGCATTCTATGGGTATTCCAAATTACTAAGGAATCAGGGACTGCTTAATAGCGGTTTCTCTGTTCCATGCAAAATTGAGAGATTAAATTCCATGATTCATCAATTTGGTGGAAATAGTTACAACGGAAAAACAATATCCTCTATGTCAAATCATGGCCTCCAAGATCAGCTGGATCGTAATATCAACCATGACTTCAAATGATAAAACAGCTTCCTTAAGAAATTGAAACCAATGTCTTGCTTGGTATATATGGGATATGGTATCCAATTTAGTATCCTAAATAAAATGTAATTCAAGTTTGACAATTGGTGGTTTGTCTGGAGGATGATGGGAGTATTTAAGCAAGGCGCTTATGGGGTGGTTTTATTATCCAATCTTTGAAGTTTGTGTATCTGTTGATAAAGAAGGCTGAAACTGGAAATTGCTTCTGAACAGTAAACTCCAAAGGGTACTGTAGAGCAGATGACTTTTGATAGAGGAAATGAAATACATGAGCTAAATTTCTTGGCCCAAAGAGCTAGTGTGCTTGAATTTCACAGCAATCATGGTTTCAAATGGATCAAATAAGAGGTTTATGATCCAAATGAACAGCTCTAAATTTTTCATATGAAAATCAAAGCAACTGAGCATATACTCAATAAAAATGTTTCATCCAGCACAATTTATCTGTTTATCAGATGTATAATTGATTTGAGGGATTTTTAATTCCTCTGTGATTGAATTTCCTGGGGATTTCACCTGTAAGGTTAAGTTCTTGATGTTGAGTTTCAGTTACCAACTGAAACCCACAAACAGTGAAATCTTCTGTAAATATCATATGATATCATCATTCCTTGGAATATATTAAGAGCTCAAAGATACTGGATCATACATGAAATCAATCAGAGTGTGCCTCTTTTTTTAGTGGTTCTTCAAAATTCAAAAGAGGTCAGAATCTTTATTTCTACTATAGTAGAGTTGGTGCTGGGGGAAATTAAAACTCAAGTGGAATACCCTGGAAGTTATATCTTGTAATTTATCATCTAAGCTGAGTGAATTGAATGGATAGGTTTTTCAGGCGGTTTTCTGTGAACCAAAGTTGTAATGTATTACCCACATAACCCTTCAAAATTTATTTAAAAACTTCTTGTCAGAGTTGATCATAATTTATGAAGCCTGAGAGGGATTTGCTTCAGGGAAAACAAGGTCTTTGTATTTCAACACGCTGTCTCCACTTTGTATCCAACATATATCAATCACTTGATTAAAGGGATAGCAGAGGGATACATATGTTTTATGCCTGATGTCTGGCTACCTGAATCCACTCATATGTATCCAGTTTCAAAATATATCATACTGCAGGGTTGAATTCATCATTTTCTCATGTGGTCTCTACCAAATAAGTGTCTTGGGTTTGATCTAACCTACCCCCCCCCCCCCCAAAGCTAGTGAAAATAACACGTGCAAAGAGAAGCACTCTCCTTGAAAATGTCCAATCAGTTATTTTAATGCAATATTTGAGCTGCCTTATACAAAAAATCATTGAAGTTTCATCAAACCAAAAATAAATATTTTTGTGGGTGGTTCTTTATGCAAGAAGCGTGCAGCTTGCATGTGGTTATTCAAGATCCTTTCATTCAGGTAAAAACCAGATGAAAAAATTTGCAGTTGAGTTTAATTTTCACTAAGTCTTGGAATTTCATCATTCACATATCTTGTCAGCCTGGGTGTGGAACTAACCGTGGTTATTGGTTGTAACTAAGGTAGGTTGATGGTTTGAAGTGGTTTGGGTAATGGTTAAGTCCTGTAAAAAGGTACTTCCTCAATCAGTAAGTCTTGTCTGAGAGGCTTGCTCTAATTGCTCTAATTAGGCGCATCCAAATCAATACAAAGTATTAATAGGCATCCAAGGAGATACTCACTTGGGTTCGTGGTTTCTACCTTATTGAAGGTAGGTTGTGGCCAATTCTTGAGGTAATAACAGTAATAGACTATATATTATCCAGAATTGGGGTATTGGTGGAGAATGGGGAACTAAGCAAGCTAAATAAATCTAAGTTATATACTGTGCTAAGGTGTTCTAAATATTCTCTGGGGGATAAACAACTGTTTACAGTCTGTTTATATATTGTAAGAGCTCCTCAGGGGGAACTGTGAGCGCTTCCAGGACCTGGGAGGTACTGTGGAACTTCAGGGACAAGACAGATCCTTTTGGGAGGATCTGTTACTGTTTATGATGTGATTTCTACTAAGGCTGTGTTATGGGACACATCTTTGATCAGTAATCCTTAGTGTGATTGGATCACATCATGACATTTGTATTCAATGATCTGTTATTAATATTATTAGAGATAATATCTTATAATGATGTCATTTATTATTGGCACATCTTATAAGTATTAATTATCATAATATTAATAAGTTCTTTTATTAATAAGATATTAAAGTACATATCTTATACGTGAAATATTCCAATATTAAGGAATGTGGGCGTAATCAGAGGGAAAGAGTGATATCTGTTACTCTGGATATTTCACGTGACAGGAGGGCAAAGGGCCTACAAGTTATGTATCTTGTATAACAGGAGTACATAGCTTAACCAGAATTATTCATGAGTTATTAATGAATATATTATTAAAGTATTTATATTAATTAATGTAATTAATGTACTTTAATAATGTTAATATTAATGTAATAATAATGAAGGTATAATAATAATAATAATAACTACAGAATAGTAATTATTATTAAGGATAATAATACTTAATATTACGTGGAGTTATTTAGAATAAATAATGATAATAAATAGTAATAATAATTAATAAGAATAGTAATTATTATTAGAGATAATAATAATTAATAATATTTGCAGTTACGTGGTACATGTCAGGTACTGTGATATGTACTCAGTGGCTGACATATCTCATTGTTTTCTCTGTTTCCGTATCTATCATGCCTTTCCCTTCCTGTCACTCAATTCTCCCCATAAAGATTGAATTTGCATGTAATCCACCATCTTCTGTCCTACAATCTTACCCCAAATTTGTTGTAAATTTCAAACCTAATGTTTATATAGAAGTCAAAATATCTGTTCATCTAAGTGCATTTCCTCAAGGTCAATAATTCTTGTTGGATGAGTAATTTTCTGCAATGCAACCTAGCGGAATGTATTTCTTTGTTTTCTCCTGACTCAGGTCTTAGTATCCAGAATTCCGGTCCACATCCTATTTATTTTCCCTTGATAAATATCTCTTCAAAAATTCCTGGAAGATCTGAAATTTCCACTTGTACTGTAGCATAAAAGTATAATTATGAGCTGGGGCTTCATCTTAGTGATTAAGCCCGGCGGGCTTAAGGATGGTTGGACCAAAAACAATCAAGGGTCAGGCCAAAAATGACAAGCTCAGTTTGGATTTAAGCCCGGCGGGCTTAATCTATATCAGAAAATTGTGGCAGTTTTATGTCTTACCAATTAAGTAACTTTGGGAAACACATAAAATCATAGAATCTGGACAATTTTTTTTTGAATCCGTATTGATTGATATTAAGCCCGGCGGGCTTAAGAATGCTTGGACTAAAAGACTTTGAGTGTAGGGCAACAAGGAAGCACAGGGGTGTTTTTAAGCCCAGCGGGCTTAATCTAAAAAAGATATTCCTGGTGGGCTTGTGCGTCACTAGGTAAGTATGATTGGGTCCCGCATAAAATAATAGAATATGTCACGCTCTGTGATGCCAAGGACTAATATCCTTCTAGCTACACAAGGTGCAAGGCAAAAAATATGGGCAAAAAAGGGGTTTTTGATCTTTTATATGGATATTTAAAAGATCAAAGAGTTTATGGAGGGGCCAGCAAGCTGGGGTGTTTAGTTCCCTCCAAAGGTGTTCGTGCTAAAAGAAAAGAACTGAACCTTTAAAACTGGGGCCTGCAAGCAGGGGTGTTTAGTCCCAGCGAAAGAGTGGCTAAGAAAGGGCCACAACTCCTAGTAGAAAAAGACTTACTGTAGTAGGCTTTGAGGGAAGGAGGTGGGGGGCTTTCTTATGGTAAACTGAGCAGCTGGAAGCGGTTGGAAAGGTGGGCTGGAAGGCTGGACAGAGTTGGGGTTGAGGACAAGAGGCTTTGAAGTCTTGAAGACTGATTTACTGGGCAGGACACTAGTATGCTGGACTGGTGGAATGCTGGGTGTAAATATGATAAAGCTGGGTAATCAAAATACAGGGGTAAGAAAGGGCCTCTTAAATTCCTTTCTGGAGCCCTGATGGCGAAACACCAAGTGTTATTTTGGCTATGGGAACACTACAAGGAAGGAGTTATCCTTAGTAGAAATAAATGATGTAATTTATCAAATTATTACATATACAGGCTGTCAATAATTGATACAGTCTGTCAATCATCTGTAGACATCATCTGAGGGCGCTTCAAGAGCTCTTAGTTTGATGTACAACATGTATTGATCACTTGATCAATAGAATAAAAAAGAAATAATCAAATTATAGTACAGAATCTTATTTCTGTTTAATTTGGTTATTTCATATGTAAGGTTCTGTACCATGAGAGTTCTTGTCATACTTGCATGGAGGGCGCTTTTACAGCTCTTCGTTCAATTATTTGACAAGCAAACATCATGGGAAAAGTGTCAACATTTATTATTTTCCCGTGATTAAATAAGCTTGTCATTTATTTTAATTGTACAAGTTCTTTTAGACTTGTTTGCAGTATTCTGATGTTTCCTTTATCCCCTGTTTCGTGTCTTTCATGTGTTATGATATTATTTAACTTATACTGTATGTATTTGTATAAGTTAATAATAATACAAAGACTATAAAACAGCGTGATATTTATGTCAAATGTTATTTAATATTTTATTTATGTGTTTAAAGGATAATTACATAGTTTATTTAAGTAATTATCCCGTATTTTGAGGACTCCTACTTATTAGAATACTCTCATATTACATATGTTTATACCTAGTAAGTATTTTAGCGCTTAGTAGGAGTATTCTTTAAGTTAATTTTATTATTAGAAGGAGTAAGTTTTCTAGGGTACTTTGGCTGAGGTACCCTAGGTTATTTTACTTGCTCTTTCAGAATATGAAATAATATTCTCACTTATCTAAAAGGTTAATTTATTATTTATTTTTATTATTAATTTATTTATTATATTTGTTTATAGCATTATTACTACTTAATAATGTTTATATTTTAAAATATTATCTTTTTCTTATGTTTATTATAATTTATGTTACATTATTACTTATGTAATAATGTCTCTTTCATATGTATTTTTTATTAATTAATTATTACTTTATTTATTGTTCTAGTCAGGTTGTCTCTGAACTAGTAGCAAGCTGACAGAATACATCAAAATTGTTTGGTTTTAATCCAAAATTCATTGATATTAAGCCCGGCGGGCTTAAGGATGCTTGAACTAAAAAAATATTGTATGTGCAGGAAAACAAGGAAAATCAAGGGTTCTGTTTAAGCCCGGTGGGCTTAATCTACAACAGAAAAGCCTGGCCGGCTTATGAGTAATTGGGTAATTAAGATTGGGGTTCAACATAAGATCATAGGATATGGCAAAATTGTTTTGTTTGAATCCAAAATTTATTGATTATTCATGGAAAAAGAATGAGATTTTTCAAATCATGTGAATCATTTCTAACCAAAGTTGATATTATAAAATAACAGATGGAAGCTGAAAAGGTAATCTATAAATACAAGACCAGTGTCAACCATTCTTTGATAATAAGTAATCTTGGGTCTTAGTTGGAAAAGAAGAGTGTGATGATAGGAGGTGAGATCAGAAGGCTTCCAGAATTAATTGGTAAGAGATATGGTAAGAAATATATCATCACGCCAATCATCATGATTTTCAATTTCTTGCTCTTTCTCAGTAATTTTGCATAACTTACCGGAGGACTTGACATGGTTTTTGACAATTATCTAAAGTATCATCTAAGGATAATCTAGGATTCAGAGCAGTAACACCAAAACAGGATGGTATACATATTTCAACAACACCACGAAATTATACAGGAGATTTGATACCCAAGAGGGCTTTTCCATGCGGGAAGCTTCCAAGTAAATGACTTAAGCTGTTTTTGTGGATATTTAAAAATTCTCATGTAATTGAATGGCCAAATTTCATTAGGATCAATAACATCTTTTCTCTTAAAATTCTTTTTGGGACTTGACAGGGATACATTTAAGCAGATTTGAAGAGAGAATCAAAAAAGAAATTGATCCCCACCTGAAATCTTGTTGTGTCTAAATTAAATTATGCGTTAGGTTGAAATTTATTGAGACAGAAATGAGAGATATAGTCTATATCAAATTAATAGGAGGTTGAAATGGTGATTCTCAAATGGATATTAACATATGTGGGGGAAAAAATGATCCTACACCTGGACAGTGTTTCCTGATTCCAACTAGGGCATTCAATTTGATTTTAGAAAAATCTATATACCATATTTATGAATGTGCAATGTGGCACCAAAATTAATGGAATAGTCTTTTGTTGATTGTTTGCAGAATTCAAGGCCCACGTTCCATAGATGATTTTTGATAGGAGATTTTTACGCTTGTGCTCTTAGTTCAACTTGCACTTACCATAATTAAAAATAATCTGATGAAGGAAAAAGAATATGATATCACTGTTTTGCTGAAACTTGTGAACATGGAGGAAGTAAAAAAATTGGGGAAACCAATGCCATATTGGCTTCAAATTGAATAGCTGATGGGTACAAAAGAATCATTCTTAACAATGCAAGGTTTTAACATAGACAAGGAATATGTAATAAGAATTTTGTTCCTTTTCAACAGGAAAAGTTGAATTTTTCAACTTAAATTTTGCAATAAATGGCTTATAATGAATCATGTTGTTTACTTCAAGTTGATTATCAAGATTGGTTTTATTTCCATGTTTAATCCCAAAATATCAAATTTATACAAAATAAAATATTAGTTGTGGTTGAATGTGTACCAGATTTGAAAACCACAAGGAGTTCATGTTAGCCATGTTGTAAAGAATATTTTTGAAACCTTGAATGTCAGCCTCCCTGATGCCAAGGACTAGTCCTTCTAGCTAAAGGTGGTGCAAGGATAGATGGAAAGAGTATATAAACTCTGGGTAAGGTACACAGTTGCAATTCCCAAAAGATATGGGGGAATTGTGACGTAAAAATTGAGAGAAAAATAGGTTAATAATTATATTAAATAAATTTAATATAATTAAAACCAGAGGGGACTGATAAATGAGGGGTGGTTTAGATCCCTCTAAGGTATCTTTCAAATAAATTGCAGAGGATTTAGTTACCTGGAACACTGGGGCCTGATAAATCAGGGGTGGTTTAATCCCAGGAAAGGAAAGTGGGGAATATCTTCAAGAAAAGGGTTATTACTTACTAGTAATAAACCTTGAGGGATCTTGGGGATATTCTGAGTGAAACTGGTCATTTTGAAGCGCTTGGATGGATGGATTATGGAGCTGGATGGGCACTGTGAAGTTTTTGGGGAAGACAGGGCTAAAGAATAACTACTAAGAAGCTTACCAGACTGTGTTATAAAGATGAATATCTAATAATAAGTGGGTAATGTTGTTAGTGGGTATTGGGGAGCATGAGGAGCCTTCTTTGGGCGGTTGAAGAGCTCCTTAAATAGTCTTGAGTTCCCTCTGGGGACCCTGTAGGTATTATTGGCCAACTTGTGGGACCTTTGGACCACATTTTGGCCATTTTTGCTTTCTTGGTGACACTTAAGCAGCCCCTGCTTTGAATACACATCACCAATTGATTCTATTAATGATTTTTATTATTATTTATATATTTATACTGACTTACAGTCTGTAGTACATTAGTACTCTTTGTTATAGATTTAATACTAGTGGCTTATTTGTATTTATAATAAGCCACAGTATTGTTTGTACTGTTTGTTCACTCAATATATTTTATTTATATGTATAAATAAATAATGCTATTCATTATATTCAATTATTTAGTCCCCAGTAATCTTCATTACATATGTAACATATGTAATGAGGTCACTGGGGTGTGTTTTTGCTGATTTGGGTGTACCTGAGTGACTGTGGAGTCCGCGTGCCAAGCTGAGAGCCTGTAAGGGGCTTAATGCTTGCGCGGGGGCTTATATCCCAACTTTAGCGCGGGCTTTCAGTCACGCGGGTTGAACTTCAAGTTAAGTTCTGCGGACTGCGGTACGCGGGGTTTGAGTAAAACACGGTGTATTTACACTATCTCCCCTAATTTACAAACTGGAAATGGGGTTTAAGCATATTTATTTATATATATAAGCATTAATTAATGCAAGTGCCTTGTATTAAAGGTACTTGCTAATTCTTGTAAGCTAGTTTACATAGTGAAGGAGTGAGAATTAGGGGTACCTGTGAGTGAGGTGCCCTAGGTTGATTTTAGTGTAGATTCAGAATATCAAATAATATTCTAACTTATTATTTGATATTCTATGTCTTTTATAATAATTTTGGTAGAAAACTTGTGACAGGTTGCTCTGTCATAGTAGCAAGCTGACATTAAATTTTACTTGATCAAGCTACTTGATGTTTTTTTTTTTTTTGGATTTGGAAGCTTGTGCATATCAGAAATTCAGCTTCCAAGGTGTTGGCAGTGGGGGTGGTGGATCTCCTGGGGTGATGTATGCACTTTTCAAATATAACTGGCTTATTTCAGAGTTCTATGGTCATGTTTTCCAAGAACTTTAGTAATAGATAAACCATGGTTGGATATAATTTTCATCCAAGATCAAACTATAGTCTCCATTTCACAAATTATAATTTGTTCGATTTTATTATGAGCTGTCATTGATTAAACATTGGTTGTAATAAAAAGAATTTCTTGCCTCAGAAATTTCTATAAAAACAATTGGATCTTTTGAATTTTTTTGAAAACTCCTCTGATGTATCATTATACATTGGTGATACATAATAGATAGGCATGGAGATAAAATTGGTTCAAACCAAGGATACATAGTAGATAGAGGTGGGATAAGTGGGGGATATAGAGAAGTCACCTCCATGGAGGTTCCAACTTTTTTTTCCTGGTGTGGAAGTTGGCGGTTTAGAAATGTGGTTTTCAGCTTTCTGTACTCTACTCCACTTGTTGTGGCGTGTACAGTAAGGACTAAAAGAATATTATACACTTATAAAGTGTATTAATGCAAGTAACAAATAAAAAATAATACCTTAAGTGTTATAAAACACTAAGTATCACAGAAGAACAGGTTATAACCCTGCTGCCAAAACTTCAGTTGTGGGAATAAATCCTCTGAAGAGCTAACCAGATTTAAAAACGGTTCTTCCAATCAATTAAAATGTATTTAATTAATTGGGGGGGATTTGTTGAGGAATTTTAAATAGAAGATAGTATATAATAAAGGCCAGTCCTCCTTATGGTGTTTCGCGCTCGTTTGGGCCGTTGGCCCAGACAAAGGGGGTTTTCATTGCCCGCGCATGGCCAGCCATCAACCAAGCTTGGCCGAAGGTCAACAGCGAATGGCTGTTAGTCAGCCTCCGCTTGGCTGTCCTGCAACCAAGGGGGGGTAGCTTGCAACCGTTGCTTGTCCAGTTGCAATCTCAGACGGCCACACCCGCCAAAATCAATGCACTCTACCACATCCTAGGGTGCATTGGTCAGAAAGCTCATTACTCATGAGCAGCAGAAAAACATTCATACTCAGGATGGTTATTTATTCTGATTTTGTTAAGTATTTATCAACATAAAAATTTGTAACATTGATTGAATTGGCGAAAAGAAAAGACACCTCAAAGGTTGATGAATGCAGTCAACAGTCGCCGGTTGGATCCTGGTGGTCAACAGGGCAAGGCAGGACAAGCGGTGGGCGATGGACAGCCAAGCTGAAACCCCCGCTGCACCCAACGGCTCGCCCTGCCTGGGCCCCCGCGCGCCCCCCGATGGCGACAGGACAGGCGGGCCTGTACCAACGGCCCAGACGAGCGCGACACACCATACTTACAGGAGAAGGTGAGCACCTTTGTAGCTTATAATAAGTTATCTAATGTATATTAAAATTGATGGGGAGGTGATCTTCAATTTAGTGAATAAAACTCCTATTAAATAAAAAAATAATTATTATTTCACAAGCTTCTTGGAAGCAGTGATCAGGGTAAGATCACCAAGGGGAAATGATCACCCTGTTTGTGATCTGATGTGAAAAATGGTGTTATTCCTTTGTGGAATGAAGCCATAATTATTTCACAATAAGTTGCTTAGTGGGAAATAATTATTTCAGCATTGAATAATTATTTCACTAAGTATTAATTGTGAATAATTTTTCTAGGGACCAGAGCTTGAAAAAGCGCTTGCCCTGGGTGATCAGTAATTTAAAATCACATGTACTTATGTAATTAATACTTACTACATAAGTTATGAAGTTAAATACATATGTAATCTTATAGTATATATTACTATGGGTTATGCTGGGATTTTCTAGGCTTTTCATGGAAATAACTATACCAATAAATGGTTCTTTATCCATTTATTGCGTGTTTTAAAATTAATTTGCCAAGGATTTTCCTTAATTAAATTTCCTTGGATTTTTCATAAAAAATAGATATAATTTAAATAATTTCATTGATATATTTTTACATGTGGTCATGAGTGTGGTTTGAAAACAGATCCTTATGTATCAACTAGATATTTCTAAGCTTGTTCTTAACTGTTAGACTATTATACCAATTGTTGACACAGTTAAGTATAATTTCTCTTATGATCAGAAATCTAGTAAAAAATAAATAAAGTAAAAATAAAATAAAATAAATAATAACATAATTAAATATTATTAATTATTCATCTTGCAGTTTCAAGTGTTACATAATGTATGTAATATCTTGCATGGCTGACACTCACCCACACTAAAAAAGAGAAAAAAGGCCCATTTTACCGCACATGGTAGGGCCAATGATAGCCATATGAGGATCCTTGCAGTTATCCGGGGACCATTTTGTTGCGTTTTTTCACAGGGTTTCTAGGATCGGTTCCAGGATGATATCAGACTTCAAATATTGCAATTGGAAACCTTGCTGGGCGTATTCAGCAGACCACTCATAGTCCAGATGCTCGTTTGGACGATCCTTGATTTTGCTGGCCAGAGGAATTTGTTCTTTAAGTGTGTCATAAATTTCATCCAGAGGGATCTCAGAAGGCTCCTCTGGGTACCGCAGATAGTAAGCAAGCCGAATGAGTTCCTCATAGGTATCCGGGTGAGTTTTTTGAATAACATTTGCAACACGCGGACTTTCTGTAGTAAGGCCACCCCATGCCGCGTGGACCGCTGATACCTCTGCGGCGTGACGTTCAATAATCCCTTCCCGTTGCTCATTAACTTCTTGGATTTTTTTCACTTTTGAGTCATAACATTTGAGACTTCAGCCAATGAACAAAGGGACAACTGCAAAACGCATAAACCAATTCACATACATCCACAAAGGTCAACAAACTTTGAGAATATCCTGTCTGCAATGTATTCTTCAATGTATGGACTTAATTCGGCAAACCGGGTGCGTTCAGCAGTACGTTTGGGGGAATCACTCCTAGTCACAGACCCTGGCGGGCTGAATATACTGTCACGATTGGAGTCCATTGCAATATCCTGGAAAGCAGATCATAGATGTGAGCAACTGTTTGGCAGAGATTTCTGAGCCTAGAGAGCACAGGACCTATTAACCTCCATCGAGATGTTTTGGGTGAGGAGAAAGAGCCAAAGTAAGACACCTCGTTTTTGTTGAGTTATACTCAGGTTCTTGTTTTCTGTTTTGTTTTTCTCTGCTTTACACATGTCACTCTTCTTTCACACACATATCCCTGATTGTATGTAGTATACCTGAGGCAGCGGTCGTGGAAGGAAACTCTCCTCATCCTTCCACGAACCTCGTCCGCTCACCACACCGTGTCCGCTGTCCTCAGGTATGTAGCTCTCTTTTTCTTTTCTCTCTTTCTTTCTTTCCTTCCCTTTCTCACTGCCAGCATAATTGCCTAGGATGAAGTCATCCCAGTTAAACTGGGATGCACTCAACCAATTTAAACTTGGTTGAAATCAACTTATGAAATATGGACCCAAGGGACCCCCCTTGGTTTTATATTTCATTGGTTGAGGTCAACCTACTTTAAATTGGTTGTTTGCATCCTAGTTTAACTGAGATGAACTCAACCTAGGCAATTATGCTGGCAGTGTCTCTTTTCTTTCTCTCTCAGCTTCATTTGTCGTGTAATGAAATGATCCTTCCACGAACCTCGTCCGCTCACCACACCGTGTCCGCTGTCCTCAGCTTATCAGGTTATGAGCCCGCGTTAAGCACCAGCTGGGATAAATCGACCAAGCACGTAAAATACCGGTCTATTAGCGGCGATTTCGTGATAAACTCAAAGGATCAACACTCTTCGTCTCGCTTTCTCATCTCGACATGTCTTCTGACGACAAAGGGAAAGCCCCCTCTTCTAGCACTCAAAACGACCACGTTAACATCAAGGTCGGCTCCGAGTCGGCCACTCACAAAGCCTCCAGCGCCCGACTTCCGGTTCTGACAGCTCCAGGACCAGATTCTAACTACCTGGACTGGGAGCTTGTCGTATCCTCCTATTTCGTTGCGGTAGGAGTCGATTACGTTCTGGAACCAATCGCGAAGGAAGAGCGCGGCCCTCTCTGGACTACCGACAACAACACAGTGTGTGCCGTCTTGACGCAATCGATCGATGCGTCAAACTTAAGATTGATAAGGAGCATTCGAGGCAACGCGGCCGGAATGTGGGCCGCTCTTAAGAAGGAGCACCAAGACTCTTCGACGGGGGGCCGTATCTACTGGCTCCGCAAACTTTTGCTGGCCCGGATGGAAGGCGACAACATCCTCGGCCACATCGACAACCTAGCCAAGTTCCATGAACGTCTGGCGTCTCTCGTCACCCCAGAAAAACCCCTCACTCCCGGCGATGTCCACTCTGCGGCGCTCCTGAGCTCCATCTCCGAAGATTGGATGGCGTGTGTCTCGAACCTCCTGAATCAAAAAGGAGTTCAAACGGAGGAAATCGTCCTCGCCCTCAAAAACGAGAACACCCGTCGACTCTCTCAAGCGGATGTTCAAGCTTCTGCGTCCTCGGCCAAGGCCAAATCTCAACCCTCGTCCCGCCAAGGGGATCCTCCCAAAAAGACCCGACACTGCTTCTTCTGCAAGGTCGACGGTCACGATCTCAACAACTGCAAAAACACCCGACGAGTTCTGACCGAGATAAAGGCAACCCAGAAGCCCCGTCAGCAATCCGACGATACGGGCAAATCATCTCACCAATCTGGTAAACCAGCGGCGAAGGCCGGGCGAACTTCAGTGGCAACACTTGGAAAATCAACTCGCTCCTACGATGAGGCGGACGACCAATCCGACTACTCCGGTTCCAAAATCGACGTAGTGGCGGGCAATGCGGTAGCATCTCTGTCCGCCTCGATGAACCCGTTTGCGTCAGGTGATGCCAACCTCGACTCGGGTTGCTCGATGTCAATGACACCCGACCTCTCGGCCGTTGAGAACCCTAAGCCGGACCAGACTCCCGTCCGTCTCGCCGATCACTCAGTGGTTGAAGCCACGCACAAGGGTATAGCCCGCCTCCCAATCGAAGGAAGCCCCAAGGTCAAGACGTTGGTAGTACCTTCTCTCCACGAACCACTCCTCTCGATTGCCTCGCTCTGTGACAGCGGCCTCACGGTCGTCTTCACCAAATCGTCATGTGACCTCTATCAGACGAAGGTCAGCAAAGTCGAGGGGTTCCTTTTGGGTCGTGGTTATCGCCGAGGAAACTTGTATTACCTGCCGTCGGAGCCTGTGAGCTCATTCTCTTCTACTGTCTCCCTCTCCACTCCTCTCGACACCTCTCTGCTCGGCTATCACACCCACCTGTCCCATTTGGGACTTAAGCCTCTGAAACCGTTACTAAAACAACATGATATTATCCCGTCAGTGATGAACGAGATCAACGTTCAAAAGTGTCCAATCTGTCTCCAGTCAAAGATGCCACGGAAGGCTTTCAAGTCTTGCTCAAACCACCGCTCCTCAAAGCCCGGCCAGCTCATTCACTCGGATGTTGGCTCCTATGAGGTAAAATCAAGGGAAGGCTATTCTTATTTCATCACATTTATCGACGATTGTTCCAAGTCTTTAGTAGTCTATCCCATGAAATCTAAAAGCGACTCTTTCGCGTGTTTCAAAACCTACCGTGCATTTTTTGAGAGAGATGGATCACACAAGATATTGGCTCTGAGAACGGACAACGGCGGCGAGTATCTATCTAATGAGTTCAGCTCCTATCTTCTGTCGTCCGGCATCAAACACGAACCCGGCCCACCCCACTCACCAGAACTGAATGGTGTAGCCGAGAGAACCAATCGAACTATAAGTAATTTTGTAAGGTGTTCTCTGCTTACGGCTCACCTCCCAAAGTCCTTCTGGGCCGACGCCCTGCGCCACTCAATGTTCGCCTACAACTCCTTCCCCTGCCACACTCCCCTGGGTTTCAAGTCTCCAAACTCGATTCTCAACCTTCCACCGGTTGATGTGAAGTCTCTACACCCGTTTGGATGCCTCGTCTGGTATAAAGTACCAGAGGCCAACCGGAAGAAGCTCGACCAAAAAGGAAGGGCTTCAATTCTTCTCTCGTATTTGGGGGACGGAAACGGTTTTAGGCTCTGGGATTTGGAAAAACGCTCGGTAGTTAAATCCCGAGACGTTGTCTTCAACGACTGTGTCTTTCCGTATGGTACCAAGCTGACAGATTCTCCTCCGCCGAACCTATTGGTAGAAATCGCCTGGCCGGTCCCCGAGACATGCACGACGGACAAACAGGATCCGCAGGACCCTCCAGGCAATGATTCAGCTCCCCGGAGTCCTCAGAAAATAATGTTGGACTCGGACTCGTCCCCGTCGCTTTCTCCGCAGAGCAGGCCGTCAAGCCCCGCCCTGTCATCTGAACTCTCCGTAATCTCCCTCCCTCCTCTAACCGTTCAGGCTCCCGCTCAGGACCCACCTCCTTCTCCATCCGCAAAGTCTCCGTCTGATAAGTCTCCAACCCCGCCTGAGGAGCCTGCTCCACCACCGAAACCAAGATCTCCACCACCGAAGCAAGCATCTCCGCCTCCTTGACGCAAATCTGGAAGGGACCAAAAAGCTCCTGACAGATACGGCAACTGGTCGAAAAACGCCACAGTCCCCGATGAAGTAGATACCCCGAAAACTTGGCGCCAATTGCTAAAATCCCCCAACAAGCATAGGTGGCTAAAAGCAGCTGATGAGGAATTCGCATCTCTCCTTGGCATGCAGACTTGGAAGTTGGTTCCGCGACCGTCAAAAAGGAAGATAATCAAATCCAAATGGGTCTTTAAGGTTAAAAGACGGCCGGATCAATCTATCCAGAAACTAAAAGCTCGTTTAGTGGCGATGGGTTACTCGCAGATTCAAGGACTCGACTACGACGAGGTCTTCTCTCCGACGCTCCGACTCGAAACGCTCAGACTGATCTTCAGTCTTCTGGCCTCACGCGGGTGGAAAGGCCGCCAGGTGGATTTCAAGACCGCGTTCCTGAACGGCCACCTGGATGCCCCGATTTATATGGAGCAACCACCCGGATTCGAAGATCCGCAACACCCTGACTGGGTGTGTGAAGTGTCTCGCTCTCTCTACGGCCTTGAACAATCCCCGCGACAATGGAATCTCGAGTTACACAAAGCCTTGTTGGAAATCGGCTGGTCAAACTCGAAATACGACCCCACCCTGTACTTCAAGATCAGCTCAGGACGTCTTGTGGGGGCTCTTACAACTCATGTCGACGACCTAGCGATTGTTGGGGAACCCGAAGTAGTTGATTCCATCATCGCCTCCGTGGGAAAAAGATTCAAAATCGGGGCCGACAAAGAACTCAACCACTTCCTATCGCTGAAGATCACTCGTGACACAACCAAAAGGTATGTGTACCTAAATCAATCACATTACATTGAAGATGTCTGCAATCGCTTCCTCGACACCAAACATACCCCGGTCTCGACGCCCACCGACACCTCGTTCAAAAGCCTCGGGAGACGCCGCCCTGACGAAGAACCTTCCCCTGGACCATACCCACAGTTGATAGGATCTCTGCTGTGGGTGTCTCAATGTACACGCCCCGACATCGCGTTTGCAGTAAATCGACTTTCACAAAACCTTTGCAATCCGTCAGCCTCACACTGGGCTGCAGCAGTGAGAATCCTGAACTATCTGGTATCCACGAAGGATCTGAAGCTACGCCTCGGAGGTGACCTCACGCTCTCAGGGTATACGGACTCTGACTGGGCGGAGGATCGCGATGACCGCAGATCAAAATCCGCGTACACGTACCGCGTGGGCGACGGCGCAATCTCTTGGAAATCCCGTAAGCAGGCTACAGTTTCCCTCTCAAGCACGGAGGCCGAGTACAAAGCCCTCTCCGACTCGTGCAAAGAGGGCCTTTGGCTAAGGCATCTTCTCACAGAACTCAGACTTCGCCCCGACACCCCCATTCCCCTCCACGTAGACAACGAGGGCGCGGAAGCCCTTGCGAAAAACCCAGAACATCACGCCCGAACGAAACACATTCACGCTAGATATCATTTTATCCGCGAGTGCGTCCAGAATGGAGAAATCACCCTCCTCCATGTCTCCACGAAGGACATGCTAGCGGACATGCTCACAAAGCCGCTAGCCCGAGTGTCTCTGGAAAAACATCGTCACATGTTCGGTATCGTCAAGTAGTCTGGTCATCCCTCCATACTCTTTCTCCTCCTGTATCCCTCCCCCCCTTCTTCTTTCCCATCCCAATTCCCTTTCCTTCCTATACTATTCCCCTCTCAATTTTTTCTTCTTCTTTTCTTTCTCATTCCATGTGTGCAGCAAGGGGGGGTGTTGAGTTATACTCAGGTTCTTGTTTTCTGTTTTCTTTTTCTCTGCTTTACACATGTCACTCTTCTTTCACACACATATCCCTTATTGTATGTAGTATACCTGAGGCAGCGGTCGTGGAAGGAAACTCTCCTCATCCTTCCACGAACCTCGTCCGCTCACCACACCGTGTCCGCTGTCCTCAGGTATGTAGCTCTCTTTTTCTTTTCTCTCTTTCTTTCTTTCCTTCCCTTTCTCTTTTCTTTCTCTCTCAGCTTCATTTGTCGTGTAATGAAATGATCCTTCCACGAACCTCGTCCGCTCACCACACCGTGTCCGCTGTCCTCAGCTTATCAGTTTTTGTGGGGCTCCTAGGTACCAATGATGGATCACGAGTTTGCAAAACTTGTTCTGTTCATTTCCCGGTGAACAGACCATGAGCTTGTGGGCCCATGTACTCTTGCCAAAATTCAATGAGTTCTCACCTTGTGAGTTTTATAGAGCTGATTCCTTTCCTGAGGCTGAGGTGATATACTTGCTTGATTGTCCAAGTGTTGGTTATCCTTGCCGGTATTTTATGCCACAAGTTCAACAATCCTTCTTTTCCTTGTCTGATTGAAAGAGAGGGGACGTGTCTGTATCAGCTTCCGATTTCACCAACTGCTTTTGACGCCGGATCACCTTGGGCGTTGTGGAGCTACTCAAGGGCAGAATAGAGCTTGGAAGGGAGATGTATAACTACACTAGTACTAATGTAGGTTATGACAAAGGTGCTGATATAAGAGCTGCCTTCCTGACTAAAGCTATGGGGAAATGAGAGTAACACTAAGAATAAAATAAAAGGTGTGGCTATTTTATATCTACTCTTAGAAGGCTAATACTAATGTGCTTGTTTACTACACACACCAGGTGAGAGGAATGGATGAAGGGGGATTGAGTTGTATAAAGTATATGTAATATAAGTATAATAAGGGGCAAGGGTTTGTAGCTTTGGAGTCAAGGTGGGTCAAGAAAGAGAGAGGGGCAATCTTCTTATATTGAATCTAAACTGATATTTATATTGATATATTTATAGGTTGATGGTAACTCTACTAAGTTATGTATACTAATTTATAGGGGATCTGTAATGTTTGTATATGTAGGGGGTAATTTAGTAAGTCTGGGAGTCCATGAGGGAACAAGAGGGAGGAACAGGTGTCCTTATATATCTGAGAAAGAGGAGGAGCCATAAGGCTGGAGGGAGGAACAACTAGACTATGACATGTAGCTGGTGGGAAAAAGGAAGAACATGACAGATGAGTAGTGAGAAAGTGACTTATATGAAATAATCATGACAGTGACAGATGAGTAGTGGGAAGGTAGAATTTATGTACAGTAGATATGATGTAAGATGTTACTGAATAAAGCCTAGTCATGTGCAGTGTATGTTATGTAGTGTCTATGTAGTGTCTATGTAGTTAATATAATATGTATTTTATGTATCTTGTTTGTGTAATATATCTACTTATAATATGTACTTATTGTATTCTATAACTTGCTTTACACTGTAACTTGCTGGATTATTCTTGGTTTGCCTGTAACTCTTGAACCATGAGGAATTTGAGGGTGGTTGGAGTGAGTGACTAGGGTTAAAATGGGGTGTAGAATCTGATTATGCAATAATAATGGTGAATATGTGTAAGGTTTGGGATTTATATGTATATATATGTAAGTATTTGGGGTTTATAAGTGATAAATAATTTATTAAAAGTATGGTAATGAAGTGGAATGGATCACCACAGCGTCTGGTGTTCTGAAGAGATCAAGCTTTCTGCGCTGGACTTGAGATGTTTTTGGTAGATAGTATAGAGTGGTGAAGATCCAGCAGGTGTAGAATGCAATGCACAAGAACCATCACATCGACGTCCCGGTACTTGTACCCAGTCGTGGAATCCGTGCTGCGCTGCGGCGAGTCTGAAGCGTGTGACATATATGGTGTATAAAGCTTGTTTGGGCCAGTTTTTAAGGCATGCTTGGCCGTAGACAAGCAGGGCTTATCCACCGGCCCACACAGCTTAATTTCACCCATTCTGTGCGGGCTTGATCTTGGCCGGTGCTTAAGCTAGCCTGGTCTTCTTTTAAGCCAAGCGGCCCAGGACTACCACACATCACAACAACCGTGAACTGATCATACAGGTCAGATTTTTTGTTCATCTTTTTTCTCAAATCAGGCCATATGAGGGAATAATGAGAATTCCAGTTTTAGCTTGTGACATGTCATCTGTGACATATGTTGTACTGTCTACTATTTCTGTTTTCAGCTGTTGTCTCTTTCTTTTCTCTTTTTCTTCTTCATCCTGTTTCTACTCCTCAATCCCAGGTCTGCCCTCCCTAGCCCCACCGAGCCCTAGCTTCCTTGACTGACAGTAGCAACCCGTAACTGTCCTGATCAGGTCTTTATCTTTCACTCTTCTATTTCTCATCATTCCTATTCAATCTCCTTTTCTTTCTCTCATGCTCATGAAATCTTAATCCTGTTTCTACTCCTCAATCCCAGGTCTGCCCTCCCTAGCTCCACCGAGCCCTAGCTTCCTTGACTGACAGTAGCAACCCGTGACTGTCCTGATAAGGTCTGCCCTCCCTAGCCCCACCGAGCCCTAGCTTCCTTGACTGACAGTAGCAACCCGTGACTGTCCTGATAAGGTTTATTCCAATACCATACAATTAATTTTTCATTTTTTTTTTCAAATTCAGAATGTCAAACAAGAACGTGATGAGCAAAAGGGAGCGCTGATTAGAAGCACTCAAAGCAGAAGCGAGCGAACTTGCACAACAACTCGCAGAGCTTGGCGTTGCCGTCTGACTTGATCCAGGGACAAGCCAAGCTTAAGCCTGACCCCACCCTCCTTAAGCACCGGTCAAGCGGGACTTAAATACCAGCCACGTACACTTAAGCAGCAGACAAGTGCACTTAAGCAATTTTGGGGCTGGCTTAGCCACCGGCCCAGACATTTTATTTATTTTATTTTTAAGGCCCCGCTTGAGAGCAGTGATGTGATTTAATAATCACCCCTTTGGTATAACTGGGCCTCATAGAGGCCCATATTGTATCACACACATGTTTGGCAGCTTTCAAAAGTTGTGATGTATATCACAACTTTTGACATCACTGCTTATAGCCCCTGCCAAATCCCAAATAGGACCCCCTGGGGTACTATTTGGTGTCATATCAGCATACTCATTGATCTCTGCAATTCACAACTTGAACAAAATGCTTGCATTCAACTCTTGGCAGGAAAACAATGATCCTCAAAACCAACCACTCAATTCAACTCAGCAGACTCAGTCCGACAGAACTCCTTTCAACTTCTGATTTCATAATAATTGATTGACTACTTTGGATTTTGAGGATTCTGTTTTGGAATCGGAATGAGAATCAATGTGGTTGTCTTCATTTTCAAGTGGATGTGTTTGAATTGATGGCATTGTTATCATGATGGGCCAAACGGTTGGTTGGAGTTATGTGCAGTGTATATCACTCAAGCTTGGACAGCCAAACACTCAAGTGATGTTGAGCATTGGTGAATTTAGAAATGATGTGTATCACCCTGCGTAAACGTGCAACATAACATCACATCACTGCTTCCAAATGGGGCCTAAGTGTAATTTGGCCTATGGCATTGCACATTATGAATCTGGGTAACATCATAACTGAAACAGGTTTACAAGTCGAGCAAAACTACGCTATTGCGCTAGAGACATCAAAAGTGAGGGGGAAACTGACAACCATGTAAAGAAAAGGGAAAAGAAAAGGAAAATTAAATAAAAATAGATGACAAAATCACAGAGTGTATTGCAGAAGCAAAAATTGTGAGAGTACAGCAAAAAGGGGTCTAACCCATGCAAATGCAAAAAGAAAGACACTAGCTGCAAGAATCGGTAAGATTACCATTCCGCAGTCCCAGACACAGACCAATAGGCTGGTGAATATTATTCTCATGCTCCAGACACAGGCAGTCCAAAGAATTCCCTTTTGCGACTCGCTAAGACCAAGACAAAGACAAGAGACCCAGAACTCTTAGGAAGGACATTGTTTGAATCTGTAACCGGTAAGTTGATTGTATTCTAAAGACAACCTATGTAGCAGAAAAGCTAATGTTTTATTATTAAAACATTATGTAGACACCAGAAACAAGCAATAAACAAACAATGGCGATTAAACCCAAAGCACAGTTACTGCTGTAAGTCAAAGAGCAATAAAGACAAAAGAGCACAAAGATAAGACATTGACTCATGTGGCAATGTTGGACTAGATTCTCCCTTTCATTCATCTCTTTCTTGTCTTGCTTTACTATTCTCCAATCTCCACTCTCAGCCTTCTCTACTTCCACTTTTCACTTCCACTTCCACTTTCACTATCTCTCTCAAATCTTAACAGAAACAAAGCAGTTGAGTTGCTCTTAGGTAAATAAAAATTTTATTTAGACTCATCAATAACAATGTTCTTCTTCAGTTATCTAATAAAGAAATAAATCTTAGTTGTTTGAAATCTTTTAAACATAACACCGGCAAGAGAAGACCGCATCAGATGCTGAGTTGGTCTTGAAAACGCTTGGATTCAACAAGAAACCTTGATAATGGCTCTTCCGCTTTCTGCATTACAAGACTTTGTTCCAATCTATCTGTTTTGAATCAAACTTTGAGGCGCCAGAGTTGTTGTTGTAAAGATCTGTGCTGTTCATTCAAAGAGGGGAAAAAATTCATCAAGTGAATGACGGCATCTCTGCCACCACACAGCGGGCAGAGGGGGTCATCAGCTCTGTTGATACGGAAAAGAAAAGAGTTTAGTACACAGTGCCCTGATGCGAGCTGATTAATAAGTGAACTATGAGCAATTTTCAATCCTGAGGGTGATGGTCTTTTGGCAGTAAGGTCAGCCAAAATCCGTTGTTGAATCTTCACGGGATTACTCTGAACCAACAGAAAAGGGGTGGAGGGGGACTCCACTGCTTCCTTGGCCAATTGATCCGCAAGCTCATTTCCTTCAATGTCTTTATGTCCTGGGCACCAAGCAAAAACAATTCCGATTTCCAAAGGAATATCTGACAGGCCAGTATCAATATCCCTAAAGATACTCTGACCAGGTTTCAGCATCATTGGATTCTTGGTCCTGATGATGACACCTTGATTATCCACATAAAAAACAACTTTCTTGATCAGAATGAGTTTGCAGATTTCCTTGGCCAAGTGAGCTCCAGCTAAAATCCCGGCCGCTTCACATTTGTGGTTTGATATAACCACATCTCTGTTTAGCGCTAGAGGACTGAATAGATTTTTACTGGGGCATATGGCCGCTCCCGCACCACCTTTCTCCGGGTGGTATGACCCATCACTAAAGATTTCCAAAACCTCAGGATCAAACATGTTTGTTGAGAGCAAAGACTTAACAGAGTTGATTGTGGTTTCCTCAGATAGTCCTTCATGAAGATATTCCATGTGTCTTGCTGATTTGTTCTTGAATGTCCAAGGTACATGGATTACCTCAGGGAGCAGGGCCATCGCCTCCTCTACTCAATCACTTGCTAAACTGCTCTGGGCCACATTGGAAACGCGTTTCTGAGAATCCTCTCTGCTGGAGAGGATAAGGGAGCAAACTGTGTTTTCAGTTTTGCTAATAAAAAATTTCCTAAAAAAGAATGAAAAACATGTCTTGACCACTTCATTGAAGAAACCTGTAGACACCAAGCAATTTTTAATGAAACCTGAAGAAGTGGATTTGAGAACCCCTAACAAGTAAATTCCGGATAACCTGTCCACTCTGTTGGCCAATGCCTTGGTCTTCCACTTATTATGTTTGGTCACCCAGATAGCCGCTCCGTAAGTGAGCCGGGGAATTAAAATACTTTTTATCAGTTTGAACCAATCTGCCTCCCTTGCACCCCATCTAGAATTGCCAAAAACACGTAGCTGGTTGATTGTTTTAGCCGCTTTCTCTTTCAGCGTTTTGAAGTTGAGATTAAAGAGGAGTTTGAAATCCAGCCACATTCCTAGCCATCTCACCGTTCAAATTGGTTTCAGTTGTTGAGATCCAAAAGGCAAGTCCTCCTCTGGATGCTTCCCTTTGGCGAACCATGGACATTGCGCCTTAGCTTGGTCAAAAATTTCTCCATGGGTATCACCCCATTTTAAGGAGCAAATTCCTTCTTGCACCAGCTTATTTCTTGCTTCCACAGTTGAACGTGATTCCACCAGGTGAACAACATCATCCACATAACCAATCAACACTGTATCTTCCAAGGTAGAGAAACAATGATTTAGTAGAGAGTTGTTATATAGGATGTATAAGATTACCAAGAGTGGAGATCCTTGGGGAAGTCCTATTTTGATTCTAAATGCTTCAGAGGTGAAGTCATCTAATCAAATGGTTGTTGATCTGTCTTTTAAGAAATCAGCAATTATCAGAACCAAATATGTGGGCCATTTTAAATTGAAAAGATACTGGACCAGTCTGTCTGGGTGGACCAATGGGTACACTGATTTGACATCCAGAAACAGTCCAGCTACATATTTTCCCTCTCTCCACTTTTCCTTGACCCAGTGGTCAAGAGAATACAAAGCATCGTCCGTTGCTGAACCCTTTCAACCACCTAGATGGCCCGACGCCCATACACGCGCGTTTTCCGCCCAGGCTGAGAGCGGTCTTGCAATCAGGAGTTCAAAAAATCTCCCCATTGTACTCAATTGGGGCGATAAGCTGATGGGTAGGTGTAATCCGGCTTTCCTTTTTTTCTGATGATCACTGTAACCACAGTCTTCCACTTCCTAGGGAACTTGCTGCAACAAATGATGGTGTTGAACAGGTCAGTTAGGGTGCCAGCTAGAGATGAGGAGAATATCTTAAAGAATTCATTCAGGATTCCCTCCACTCCCGGGGCCGTTTTGGATTTGATTTGTCAGATGGAACACAGAACCTTATAGTACTAAAAGATACCATTTGTGATTATCTTATATTGGGAAATGATACTTTCTGCATTTATGGGTTTGATATCTTCCAAAGTAAACACAGATACTTCACAATTGGAGCTGACTGGAAGAAGAAATTCCAAATCTGTAACATCAATATAAGATTACCATCACATAATACCAAGTCTGAAGAGATAGAGAATGGACAACTAGAATCCTTTAATAAAGAGTATCTGTCCCAAGCTGCTATTAGCAGTAATCAGAAAATGAACAACAACTAGATATCTTAAAAATCTGTTATAATAACAAAGAAGATTTCTGTACCACGGAAGAACCAATAGTTAATATGAAAGGTCATGAGATTAAACTTGAATTGACTTGTACTGAATCATATCTGCAAATTTTGAGGGGACCCCCTTATCCCTCTAGTTCAAATTCTAGGATGGCTTTAGAACCTCACATTAAAGAATTGCTAGAACTGAAATTTATTAGAAAAGTTGGTCATAATGAACAGGTAGAGATCACCACGCCTGTTATTATAGCCTGGCACAATGAGAAATCTAGGATGGTAGGAGATTTTAGAGCATTAAATAATTATACTACAGCTGACAATTACCCCACACCTAGGATAGATCATTTTTTGCACAATTCATCCAAAGTCAAATATATCACTTGTGTGGACGTGCTCAAAGGTTTTCATCAAATTGCCTTTGATATGGAAAGCAGAAAGTTGGTGAGAATCATTTGCCATCTTCACTGCCAGCATAATTGCCTAGTATGAAGTCATCCCAGTTAAACTAGGATGCACTCAACCAATTTAAAATTGGTTGACATCAACTGATGAAATATAAATCCAAGGGACCCCCCTTGGTTTTATATTTCATTGGTTGGGTTTATCCTACTTTACATTGGTTGTTTGAATCCTAGTTTAACTGGGATGAAATCAACCTAGGTAATTATGCTGACAGTGCTTGGAGTCTATGAGTATTTAAGAATGCATTTTGGTACAAAGAATGCTCCCTCCCACTTTCAAAGAATAATGGATTCTATCTTTGGGACATTTATCCGCCAATTTTGGATGGTGATATACATTGATGATATAATCATATATTCTGAGAATTGGGATTCCCATAAAGAAAAAATTAATCTAGTTATCCAAACTGCCGTTAAAGCTTGTCATCCCCCGTCTCTTATGTGACATGGGGTAGAATTGCAGACGTATATACAATACTGTTTACAGTATGTAGTCTGTTGTTTAAGGTTCTCACTATAGCTTATACAGCCAGTGGAAATAAGCTATTCTATGCTTTTACAGCGGAAAGGCTGGCACCTTTGTGTAACACAGGAACGCGGCTATGTAGAGCTCAGCGCAAATTTCCTCAACTTCTCCCTGTGAGTAGGAGAGGACTTCTAGTCACTTGAATAAAGATTCTAATGACTAGGAAAGGGAATAAGGGATAAGGAGAAAGGTTGATTGGATGATTATATAAAACCCCACTCACTAAAACAATAGTAAATGATTTTTGACAAAAAAATTGCTAATGAAAACCAGACTAAAAAAAAAGATAAAAGTCAATACAAACAAAGAAACAGAAAGTTGTTGAGAGATGATGATGAATGAGGAATATTTACCACAAGCAAATGGAACTAGTTAATAATAGAGTAGTGAGGACTTTTTTGAAGAAGCCAAGGAAGATCTGAAAAGAAGAAAGAAAAATAATAAGAAATTTGAAGAACAGAAGATTGAATAAGGTTAATTCACCAACAAGCAAGAGAGAAGGAAGGAGAACATGAGAGAGAGAAAAAGAGACAAACAGAGCAATAATAAAATGTTAGACTATAATAATCAAATCAAGATGAGATCTTGTTGAAACTCGACGTCTTCTGCTCTCTATTTTCCTTTCTTTGCTCCATCTCCGCTCTCATTCCCGCTCCTCTCTCATTCCCGCTCCGCTCTCATTCCCGCTCCGCTCTCTTTTCTTCTCATTCCCGCTCCGCTCCCTCTTCTTAACCTAACCAGTACACATTAAAAATCAACCGGTACATCAATCAACTCCTCATCTCACAAATCACTCAAACCTCAACCAACCGGTACATCAATCAACTCCTTATCTCACAAATCACTCAAACCTCAACCACTGGATCTCAACAAACTCATCTTCATCTAAACCCACTTTCCCATCTACCATCCTTTCTTTACCACTCTATCTCCCTTCCCTTTTTCTTACTCTTCCCTTCTTGTCTCTCCCCTTCTAAATAAAATCATCACTCACTTAACTCCAACCTCTTATCAAATTCATCAACTCTGCTTGGACGTCTCGTCATATCTCAACTTGGTGAGAAGTGAAATCAACAATCTTCCAATCTTCATTTCTCTTCATAATACTAACTCTCATTACTTTTCTCAGTCCTGTGCTCTATTGTCCTTTCCATAAATAAAACATCTTAGTTGTCTGTTAGAACCTAAAAATATTCTATCGGGTAGGACCTAGTTTCTTTTTCAAATCATTATTGTTTCTTTAGTTCATTATTGTCTCTAATGTTTTTTCTTGTTCAGATCTGGTTTTAGTTCTTTGCAATTTATTTCTTTGGTCTATTAGATCTTGATTCCCGGAACACTCAATCTTGAAAAATAAGAATAAAAGAAAAGGATGAGTGTTGTTTTTGTAGGTTTTAATTCTGAGGAGGTTTTTACTTCACTTATTGAGACCAGTAAAATTTGACTTCAGAGATGGAGATCTTGAGTCGGAAAAAGAATAATGTCAAGTCTTGAGGAAGGCTTGACGAATTGTTAGTTGAGCTTGCTGGGAATTTTTCAACTGAAGTAGTGAACCCTAACCGGTTGGGATTCCTTGTTTTGAAGCATGTCTGGTGTGTATGCTTCAATACAGGTGAAGTTTGACTGAAAACTCAACAAATAGTAAGGTAAGCAGGTTTGTATGGTAGTAATCTGGGGGAAATTCCCTTTAGAAGGTAATCTCAGCCCCTTAAATATTATGTTGAGGGGCACAGGGGTCGCAAGGACTGAAGTTCACAGACTAATGTCTTGTGCCACTGAGAGCTGTCACTAAGAAAAGGTGGTTTGTATTCAGTAAGTCCGAAGCTTGGGACTAGAGATCAGACAGACTAAATACACAGCCAAAAGGCGTAACTATAGTAGAAGCATACTGTACTAGATATAAGCATATCAACATTCCCAACACACCCCCTTGCTGATATCTATAGTTTAGCCTGAGTAAATGAGATAAAAACAATTTACCACTAGCAGTATGAGAGACTAGTGAGGAAAAAAAATCTCTACTGGGGACAGAAAGAGGAGGTAGAATCAGGCCAGAGATCCAGAGGTAGTAAGGGACAGGGAATCACCACGACAGTGAATAAGTATCCAAAAGTCAAACGCATTCGAAGAATTGGCCATCGACTTGCACCGGAGTTGTGTTCGTCACGAATAGAATGTTGTCTGGATTTCATCCTTCTTATCCCCAAACAACGTCGACATCATCGTCAAAGCTGTCGTCGTTGTCTTCTTCTTCCGTGTAGTTTCCAAGGGTCGCGAAAGAGACGGATCCAGCGCGTGCTTCAGTCGAATTTGCCTGAGCACTTGATTTCTTCTTGATAGATGGATTCGGGCATTTGCTTGAGTGATGGCCCTTCTGGCCACAGTTCCAACATCCCAGCCTGGGCTTGGTCTTTGCCGAAGACACAGTCGCATCAAAGTGATTGGTCGACACCTGTGTTGATACTTCGTGCGACTCTAAAGCTCCGATAGCATCATCCAAGGAAACTTCGACCGGAGAGTACACAAGGTGATCTCGGATTGGTTTCCAGGAGTCATCGAGTCCCCGGAGGAGTCGATCACAAATTTGTTGATCGTTGGGGGTTAGCTTGACACTAGTGAGGTCAGTGGCTGCGTTTCGTACCCGAGCAACCCACTTGGCAATCGGAACATTGGGATCGTGTTTTGCGGTCCAGAATGCATCTTCCAGCATCAATCGGCGAGCACGTGTGTTCTTTTCATAGGCTTCGCAGATTTGATTGTAGAGTTTACTGGCCGGCTTGACGTCTCGGTAACGAATTGAAAGATCCACTGAAAGGGTGAGTTTGATCGTAGATCGAGCAATATCTGAGAGGGTATCCCAGTCGGAGCGAAACTCTTCTGGGTTGTATCCTTTCTCAGTACGAACTAGAGGTTTTGCCTCGGCTGTTTCGGATTTCGGGCGAGGAACTTTTCCTTGAACGATATCAAGCACCCCCTGAATAGCAAGAACGTCTTCGAGCCGCGCACGCCACGCCGGGAACACAACCGAGTTTCCATCGAGCTGAGGAACCGAGGGAATAAGTGGCGAAGGATTTTGAGTCAATCTGTAGGGCATAATGAGTAGATTGGTGAAGATTTGCGTGGAAGGAAGTTGAAGAAAGGAGGAGCTGGGGCGACTAGGGATCATAACCTGTTGAGGGGCACAGGGGTCGCAAGGACTGAAGTTCACAGACTAATGTCTTGTGCCACTGAGAGCTGTCACTAAGAAAAGGTGGTTTGTATTCAGTAAGTCCGAAGCTTGGGACTAGAGATCAGACAGACTAAATACACAGCCAAAAGGCGTAACTATAGTAGAAGCATACTGTACTAGATATAAGCATATCAACATTCCCAACATATTACACATAATGTTAACCCCAATGTAATGACTCAAAGAGTTTGTATTACATGGGGTAAATTTAAGAAAATCATCTCCTTGTAGGAGATATAACTAAATTGTAATATTGTAGGGTAAATTCATGGAGAGATATTAATCTCTCCTTCAATTAGAATTTCTTAATAATAGTTAGTTTATTAAAATGATAAATATTAGATAGAATAAATATGAAAAATTATGAGTCATATGGGAATTGAACTTATGAATTTGTGATAATTTACTTAGTTCATTTATTTTTGTAAGTACAAGTCCTTAACCATTGGATTAAATGACTTGTATTAGTTTGTGTACATGTGGGGCTTATTGTCTCAATGTCTGAACAAGCTGGCCTCAAGATGTCTATTAAAAAATATAACTTTGGTTTTATGGAATTAAGAGCACTTGGACATTTATTTTCAGGATTATCATTTGCCATTGATCAAAATAAAGTAGCTGCTGTAATGCTGAAAGCAATGCCGCAAAATATTACTGAAATGCAATTTTTCCTTGGTTTCTGTAGTTATTACAGACAACATATTCAACAATTTGCCATTATTCCTGAATATATGAAGTTTGTAGTAAAGAATTTTTTTTTGAAATGACTTATGCCAAAGTAAAAGATTATGAATCCCTTGATTATTCACTACAAAGATTTTTAATTTTTTCTTAGGGTATATTGATCAAAAAATAAGGTATATTGATCTAATTTTCAATTTCTATTTACTTCATTTCTTGAGTAAAGATGTACAGGAATGTTTACAAATAAAATATTGACAAAGAGAGTTTTTATAATTAAGAATCCGCACCCTCCTCTTGTAAGTCTTTGTCTTCCAATCCTTCAAGACCCCACTCACCGGGATTCATTGTTTCCCAGCCAGTCTCTGCCCCAACAGTAGACCGCAATAGCCTAGAGGATCAGGCCCAGGCCTTGGTACCAACCGACAAGAGGATTGCCAAGCAGAGAATTCCAAGCGCATAGGCATAGGCATTGTGGTTCTCTTGGTTGTCGGGCGAGAAGAACCGGTCAAGACAGAAGCGACCGAGGAGGAGACATGCCAATAGCAAGCCAGCCAAGGTGGACAGCAGCGGCCCACATGGCGATGAAGTAGACACCCATTCTTGTTTGGAGTTGTGGGGGGAGATAGACTATTGTGCACTGCTCCATGCCCGCCGCCCCGCCCTCCGCGTGTGCTTTGGCCTGCTGCTGCTTGATGATAGCCATGTCCGCCGGTCCGATTGGTGTCCCATCCACATCTACTGGGATGTGCATCTTCCGCCCCGGTACCACTTTCACTGTGTCCGATGCTGGCACCGGAGCAAACGAGCCACCCGCCCACTTCCGTTGCCAACTCAAAGCGCCCTTTGACAGCTTCTTTGACTGTCCTCGATGCTTGTTCTTCCCTGACGACGATGGGCAGGGATGAGATTGAAGATCAGTATTGAAAATCACGCCCTCCTTTCAACCGGTCGGATCTGGCCATCGGATCCAAAGACAACAAACTTGAGCGTAGTCTCCTCAGAAATCCTTCTCTTGCCATAGAGGTAACAAGTCAGTCGAAGTCGTCAGGCCATATACCGACTAACAGCTTGCAGGCATTCCTTTACCCTTGTCCGAGGTTGAAAGCATTCCAAGAAGAAGGGCAAAAATGTTTGATAGATCACTAGATCTAAGGCCGAGCTAGAGATTAATCAATCCGCATGAATTCTTACGGGAAGTGTACCAGTAAAGAAGACAAGGTTGAAGACGATCGAGCCCAGTCCCAACACAACTACAGCTCCATACATGATGGCCAAAGCAGTGATCTTCTTGACTTGACTCCAAGCAGAGCGTTCAAGGATTTCCCCGATCAGATTGAACCGATCATCCGATGGATCTCGGATCCACCGACATACGCCCGCACGGAGAGATTGTCGACAGGTGCTGATGACTCACGAGGATGGCAAAGCTAAACATGAAACAGGTGCCAACCAACCAGGTGATCAAGGTTGCTGAGTAGGGCGCTGAGCTATAGAGCTCTAGACGGTTGCTGAGCGTTGCATTGGCAAAGATTGGGATCGTCGTAAAGTTGAGGAGAAGTCCGCAGAGGAAAGGGAAGATAACCAGTTCGAAAGAGATGAAGATCCCAACTTTGGCAATTAAGAGTTGTTGCTGCATTCCATTCACGATCGTCTCACTAACAAACCGTGCCCGTTGTTGATCGAGACCGGAGGAAAAGTCAAGCAGACCCATCAAGGCCAGTTCAAAATATCCAAGCAAGACTGCAAGCGGCCGATCGATTGGTCTTGAGCCATAAGCTATATCTTTCAGTCGATCTCCAGTCCGTTAAATAATTGTCTTCCAGAACGTGTTAAAGAGAAAAGGCTCGAGAAAAACGGCTTTACCTGATCAGCTAGGCTCTTAGCTAAGCGGTGTAGTTCTGTGACTGGCCATCAATGGAGGCATTGGGTGAGCCCTGAAAGAGATTTTCCTGGTGAGCCAGCAAATGACCAAAGTTGCTGTAGCCTCGCAGGAGTTTGATAATGTTGAAGCAAGTGAAGCTTGACATAGTCAGGCAAGCAGTCCAAAAATCGATGGACACGGCGTTGGAGAAGCAATAGTCCTTTTAAAGGTGGAACCATTAATCTATGAGCTTTGGACTAAGAGCAAAGGGGGAAAGATTGAGGTCAGCGTGAGAAGTAAAAAAAAAGTTGAAGAAAATAAAAACAGTTGAACGGACCAAGACAGCGATCTTGCCGATCATACGGGGAAGATGTACGAAAGCGAGGAGGGAGAGAGAGAGAGTAGCATAGTCATCAAGCCAACGTTTTGGGCCAACATTAGGAGACTACCTTTCATCCCGATGAGCTCCAAGATCCCATTGATATCTTCTGCCATCAGTTCATCATCTGCCATCAGTTCATCATCTGCAACGTTGGCAGCACCGGCGTCGTCAAAGGCAAACCCGTCTGCCAACCCGGAGCCGGGAGCCGCTTCCTGTTGAAGTTGCTGGGGCCTGAAACCAGGCAACCTTCCCACGATGGCTCGTTCAGCCACTTGCAGTCAACCTGGATTTATGACATCTGGGTTGCCCACTCGTTCAACATTTTCTGCTTGAGGTTCTGGCGGATGGTCAATAGTGGGCCGTCTTCCTGGGGCTGGAGTGCCTATCTTTGGTAAATTTGATGACGGTCCCTCCTCAGCCAATAAGTTGCTTTCTAGTGGAGAAACCGATGGAGTCGAGGAGAGGCGGGCTACATCGGCCAGGGGTGAGTGGATGCCGTCCGAATTACCAGAAACGAGATCTTTCTCATCTGGATGAGTGCTTGTGGCTTGAGTGGAGGATTGTCTTGTGTCTTCTGAACAATAGAAGGTGTCAATGTGATGGGAGGTATCGAGCTATTGGTCAAGAGGGGATGATTTGTTTGGTTTCAACAAGCTGTTCAAGAATCGGAAGGGTGGATTCTCGGGAGAACAGATTGGTTCAAATAGCTGCATAAATAAGTTCATTAGGCATGAGTGTATAGAATCCAAATCCTAAGAGCGACCAAAAAAAGTATGTTAAGCAAAAATAATGACAGACCATTGTGTGAGTATAATGAGTAAACCTGCGATCCGTGAAAATCTTGCCCAATACATTCTGACGGGCAAGGATTGAAACAATGTCCCTTTTCATTCTAGTGAGAATCAGAGAAAGATTTAGCAGGTTGACAAGAATCCAAGAGGAAGCGAGTTTACTATTCCTTAAAAACACAATCCACTGGAACCTTACTCACCATTCCCCGGCTATATCTAAGAAATGTAGAACTATCAATCAAAGTTGCCAAAACTTTCTGTTTGACCAAGGTGGCGACGAGGGAGTATTCCAAGGAACCAAAGGAAGGTTTGTCAGGCGAGAGATTCAAAAGGAAAACGGGGTTATCTGTGTAAATCATTTCGTGAGTATCGGCCTCCAACTGGTTCAACCGAAGGCTACGCAGCTCCAGATTAGGGATGTCTAATAAGGGCAAGACAAATAGTCATGAGATCATACATAGGTTGATAGCCATCGTAAGCAGTTGATTAAAGGTTTTATTCTTCTTCTGAGCTACTACTCTCCTGGATCACACTCAAGCTTTTAATCGGGTTGTAAATTGAGAGTAAGCTATAGATCAAACGATGGGGTCTGATGGTATGTCTGAAAAGGTTTTGGTAGTGACTGTGGTACGTACAGCAGCGCTTGCTATAGCTTGACCAGGCAGGTGCTGATTGTTGTGACTAAGGCCTGCAGACTCGGGAGGCCAGGAGGTGCGTGATGAATTGGAGTTGGGCGGGACTCGGAGTCGAAGGGTTCTGCTAGGTGGATTGCGGTTTCCCCCAAGTGGAATATTCGGCGGGGCTTGCGGATTGGTTTGAGGTTCAGACAATCTTGTGGGGGCAGAAGAAGATGGCAAAATTCCTGGCTTGTGCACCAGAGGGGACAAGGGGATCTTAGGACTCCGTTGACTGGATAAACTCGACATCAAGGGTCTTGAGAGCCTCTACAGGAGTTTGGACTCAAGGAATTAGCGGATTGATGTCGGTGGGAGTCGGTTGTACTTGCAGTGCCAACAAATTTATCAAAAAGATTGAAATTGTAAATATTAGAGCTACTGATTAAGTCAGGGGTATCAAGGGTTACAAATTGAAAGCGTGGGCCAGGAAAGAGAACATTGATCAGGGTTAAATTTTAAGCTTATGAATTTTTCCAATCAAAAAATCATCAACAGGGTCATCGACTTGTTGTGAATGTGAAGGTACTGATCTCAAAGGTGATTGTGCTTGCTCTTGTTTAGGTAATGTTATCAAGGTACCCCCGCACGATGAGCATGTATGTTTATCTGGTTTGAGTGAATTTCTGTTTTGTCCATGTCTAAATTGTTTTTGGGAGGTGATATTGATAATTGTTAGAATAGAAGTAGATGTTTATTTGTTAAACCAAAAAAAAGCAAAACTCACATTTGTCCACAAGCTGGGCTAGTGCATTGCCAGTGAGACTTAAAATCAATCTCGTAGTGATGACTGGTTGTGACTATGATATCTGGGAAAGCCTCCTGCATCCGTTCTCCCCATGACTTGAAAAGTGCACCGTGGTATTCCTTCTGAAAAAACATAACAAATTGAGGCCGAAATTCATGAGTTAGAAGCTCAAGTCAAACGATAAAAAGAGAGTTTTTGGAAAATCAACCTGGTTTTGATCAATAACCCAACAGGCTACATGGCAAAGTTCATGAGCAAGTGTCTTTCTAAGTCTCTTGGGAGTGTTGATGATCTTTGTTGATAACTGCATGGTAGTGTAAAGCATCTCAAAAGACATGCTTGCAATGTTGATTGCCAGGACTATTAGACCCCTGTATTGGAAGATCATCATCTTTGATTGGGCTGTTGGATCAACAACATCATGGTTGATGGCTGGAGAGGTGTCTTTCAGTAGGAAGTTGTGGAGGAAAACACAGGCAGATGTCCACTGTGTGATCCTCTTCATTGTTTCTTCAGAGGTGAGTTCCATTTGGATTCCTTGCAAAATTTGAAATTGTCCTTTCAGAATGCCAATGCAATGTTTGTTGCATACTTGTAGGGAGGCTAGATGCTGGTTGAACTTTTTCTTCAATCTTGGCATTGGTCCATGGGGTTGTACCTTGAAATCTGGTACAAGGTGTGTCTCAGTAGGAAACCCAGGGTCACCAATGACATACTGCCCAGGAGAAAAGAACCTCATCTTCTGAAGATTCAATACACAGTTCTCCCAGAGTCGGGTGTTGTGGCTGTATCCAGGCCATCCAGTTAGGTAGTAGATGATCTGTTTTTTGGCATTGCACACAATCAGAGTTGCCAAGCCGTACAATCCTTTTTGAGAGCAATAGTCTTGAGGATCAATTGCTGGCTTTTCATCTAATGGAAGTAGGGTTCCATCAATGAACCCAACACACTGTTTGAACCCTGTTGAGCTGGATATATTTGCAGCAATAATTTTTTGTGCATTGTGGTTTGGCCAAACTACATAGGTACTGATATGGGAACAATAGATTGAAGATAAAACAAATGATGAAAATTACTGACCTTTCTAGAGGTTGTATTGCTTCAACCACCCGCAAGCAGTAAAGTATAATGGAACCCTTGGAAATCCGGAAAAAACAAGCCAGGACACCAATACATGATCCATTTCCTGACATACCCATTTGGTGTAGGGTCACCATTAGTTGATCCCGGACAGGTCTCTGGGGGACATTGGAGTTATTATGGAAAACCAAGTGATTTCTGATAAGGTCCAGAAGCTGATGGGAGGATTCATGAGACATCCCAAATTCTTGCTTAAATCGGGAAGTATCAAGTTGGAAGAGATATTTGGTGATGTCTGGGGCTCATTCCAGTTGAGATCTTTCCGCTAAGTATTTCATCTTTTTGATTGAGATCAGTGCCAAAACCAGATCTTTGATATTGCTATCTGCACTAGATGATCCATCACTGTTGTTGTATCTAGCCTCAAAGGCAGCTTGCATGATATGAACACAAAAGATTTTTTGCATGCTCTGAATGGATTTGGATTGTTTTGATGATCTAGGCATCTGTGAGGCATATGTGAGATAAGATTTTTGTGGTCTTGGTTGTGGTAAGGTTCAGATGGGGGGCTCAAAGTATAAAAAAAATGGCAGGCAGCAAGTGGCTATGCAAATTGACTTGCATGTGGGCAAGTGTTTACTTTGAGTCCCGCTATTAACTCAGCCAAACCTGACAGGTAAAATCCTGAACAATCAGTGGGATGGTGTGTCACTGGCCAAAGCACCACTCCCAAATGAAACCCTGTCAGAGACACACAGTGGTGTCCCGGTAGATGCATCAACATGCTGTTGATTATAGGTTCCTTGAATTATCTTGCAGTGGCAACAAGGCCAGATATTGCATTTTGAGTAACCTTCCTCACCCCTTTTTCGTCAAATCAATTGACGTCACTGGAGTTTGTAGTAAAGGTCTTCTGAAACAACCAAGCGGCAATCAAGGTGGCCACAAAAAATGGGGTGAATAACAGAACAAGACATGCAGAAGAGAATTTTATATCAGTAATCAATCCTACTACAAGGGATTGATTGACTTACAATGGGTCCTGTCAAAATTGCAATTTACTGACATCTTGACTAGAACTTACTGTCACGCTACGACTCTCACTCTCAGCCAAACCCGGCTCAGCATTTCCATATGCATCGAACTTCAAATGCAACACTCAGTTTCGAACTTTCAAAGGACCAAATGCGTGACACCTAATCAACGGGACACTCATCAAAACTCATTACCCAATCCGGTCCCTGATTCGAAGATTCCCCTTTCCGGTGATTTGACGGCTCTTCAACGCTTATCCAATAACCCTTACTCGGACTAGCTCGCATGCCTCGACTTTCAGCTTGGCGCTTAACCCTTTCAATCAAGCCTCGCACTTACCAATTACATCACCTGGGAATCTCTGTCTTGTATCTTTGAATTAATTGTCATATCATCGATTATGCTTTCATTTGACTTTCTTTCAATCACTTGTGTAAATCTAACGGCGCTTAAATACTTTCCTTACTCATCTTCACGAGAGCATCATGTCAATATTTGCCTATAAAAGCAACTGTACTTTCTTTACATTTCTTCTTTTCTTCACTTAATTAATATAATATTGTTTTACGTTACCTTTCCTTAATCAGCCATCACCCTGATTACTTCGAGTCCCACCTGAGCCCAGTATTAATCTGTACTTCTCATCTTCGAAGTTAGTCTCGAATTTATCTTTGAGAATACTTCAACTCGAAGATATCCTTGAGTTGCTTCGAAGAATATCTTTGACTCATCCTCCAGTCCCCCTTTGCGCTTTGATCAACCAAATCCCCATCTGTACGTTGGGTTGGTCGCATGACAGTATATTAATTAAGTCTTACAACAAGTTTATAGGTCTCTCTCCCTATCATATCTTGTTGCTCGACAGTCAACTTCTTCGACTGTTGATCTCTCTTGGTGATGCAACGTACACCAGTTTGAAATAGGTCACAAGGTCCGGCCGAACACTCCCTGGACCATGACATTGACCGACGCCGAGCCCCCGCGACTCCCATTGGCAATCGACCCTTGATCGAACAAATCCCTCCTTCGACTCGAAATCAGAATGCGCCTATTGACCCAATTCGGCAACTTTCTGATTTGGAGGACTCTTTCACCTTCCAGGAACCGCTGAACCGAGGGCGACCTTGGCGGCGGAACCCCCCTCCCTTGTCACCTCAAAATCCTTCAGGTTCCAAGGAACCCAAAAGGGGGGCGTTGATAAACGCACGCCAAGCGCGCACGCCAACGCAAACCCGCACGCCAATTTTTTTTGGCGTGCGGGGCCCACACGCCATTTTTTTTGGCGTGTAGGGTCTACACGCCAAACAAAAAGGGCGTGTGAGACCCACGCGCCAAAAATGGCGTGTGGTTCCCACACGCCATTTTTTTTTGGCGTGTGGGCCCCGCACGCCAAATAAAATTGGCGTGTGGGCCCCGCACGCCAAATAAAATTGGCGTGTGGGCCCCGCACGCCAATTGTTTGGCCTGCGCTCCCACACGCCAATTGTTTGGCGTGTGGGAGCGCACGCCAAACCATTGGCTTGCGGGTCCCACACGCCAATTGTTTGGCGTGCGGGTCCCCCCTCGCTCACATAATCGAATGGGAGGTACCATTTGATTACGTGAGCGGGGCCCCTCCCGGCTGACGAGGTTATACAACCTCGTCAGCCAGGAGGAAGTCCTCCTGGCCAACGAGGTTGTATAACCTCGTCGGCCGGGAGGAAGTCCTCCCGGCTGACGAGGCTATACAGCCTCGTGCCGGGAGGAAGTCCTCCCGGCTGACGAGGTTATACAACCTCGTCAGCCAGGAGGAAGTCCTCCTGGCCAACGAGGTTGTATAACCTCGTCGGCCGGGAGGACTTCCTCCTGGCCGGCGAGGCTATACAACCTCGTCGGCCAGGAGGACTTCTTCCTGGCTGACGAGGTTGTATAGCCTTGTCAGCCGGGAGGACTTCCTCCCGGCTGACGAGGTTATACAACCTTGTCAGCCAGGAGGACTTCCTCCTGGCTGACAAGGTTGTATAACCTCGTCGGCCAGGAGGACTTCTTCCTGGCTGACGAGGTTGTATAACCTCGTCAGCCGGGAGGAAGTCCTCCTGGCTGACGAGGTTGTATAACCTTGTCAGCCGGGAGGACTTCCTCCCGGCACGAGGCTGTATAGCCTCGTCAGCCGGGAGGAAGTCCTCCCGGCTGACAAGGCTATACAACCTCGTCAGCCAGGAAGAAGTCCTCCTGGCCAACAAGGTTGTATAGCCTCGCCGGCCAGGAGGAAGTCCTCCCGGCCGACGAGGTTATACAACCTCGTCGGCCAGGAGGACTTCCTCCTGGCTGACGAGGTTTTATAACCTCGTCAGCCGGGAGGGGCCCCGCTCACGTAATCAAATGGTACCTCCCATTCAATTATGTGAGCGAGGGGGGACCCGCACGCCAAACAATTGGCGTGTGGGACCCGCACGCCAATTGTTTGGCGTGCGCTCCCACACGCCAATTGTTTGGCGTGTGGGAGCGCAGGCCAAACAATTGGCGTGCAAGGCCCACACGCCAAAAAAAAATGGCGTGTGGGAACCACACGCCATTTTTGGCGCGTGGGTCTCACACGCCCTTTTTTTTTGGCGTGTAGACCCTACACGCCAAAAAAAAATGGCGTGTGGGCCCCGCACGCCAAAAAAAATTGGCGTGCGGGTTGGCGTTGGCGTGTGCGCTTGGCGTGCGTTTATCAACGCCCCAAAAGGGAGGCCGGTGAATCACCGACTTCGATGTTGGTATCCCTTATCAAGGCCCTGAAGACTGGAGGAGTTAATGGAACTCCCAAGTTCCGGACACCCGGAATGAAAGCTCCCGACAAATACGACGGCAAGCAATCCTCGAAACTAAGAGGGTTTTTGCAATCCTGCAAAATTCTCTTTTCCAACGACCCGGCAACCTTCTTCCTCGATTGACAGAAGGTACTTTACGCTTCTTCATATCTCAGTGGCCGAGCTTCTCAATGGTTCGAGCCTTACCTCGAATTGCTGAACAACACCAAACCAGACTGCATCCTCAATAACTGGGAAAAGTTTGAACAACAATTGTTCACATTATTCGGAGATCCCAATGAAGTTCGCAACGCCGAGTTCGAACTCAACTCTCTTTTGATGAAGGAGAACGGTAAAGCCTCGACCTACATTGCCCAGTTCCGAGTCTTACAATCTCATATCAACTGGAACGACGCGGCTCTTCTTTTTCATTTCCGAAAAGGCCTACCTTCTCGAATCACCGACCAGCTTGCGGTCAGTGGTCATTGACTCTCGACACTCCAACATCTCATTGATTGCACTATCGAGTTGGACAACTGCTATCACGACCGATCTCGAACCAAAAAGATTGACTCAACTCCTCCGACACAAGATCAATCCTCGAAGAAATCTTCGAATTTGACCTCAAAGAAGATCCATCCCGCAACGTCAAAACCTTCGACCTCAACCCCCCAACAAACTCGAACCAAGATTCCTCAAGAGATCTCCAAGGTGCTCAACACCAAAGGGTTGCTCAAGACAGATGAAAAGGCGAGAAGGGAAAAGGAGGGACTTTGTATGTATTGCGGTGGAAAACATCAATTGGAGCTTGTGCTAAAAGAGCAGCCCGTGAGGCAGCTAAGTTGTCAAAAAATTAATGAGTAGTTCTCTTATGATTCGCAAAGAAAACTACTTATCTTCTACCTTTCCGCAAGTCAACCTTTGAGCTTGTGAGACCACTGAGAGTGTTCCAAGTTCAAGATTTATTTTATTTGATTCTTCGAATCAACCAAACAGGGTCCTTCTCGACTCTGGTGCTAATGTGTCTTTTATTAGTTCGACATTTGCCAAACAACAGTCCCTTCAGCTCACTGAGACATCAAGATTCCCGATCTTCTTGGTAAGTTCTTCGAAGGAACCCAGTTTCTGGGTTTCGAAGAAGGCGAAGTGGACTTTTCAATTCAAATCTTTCCCCAGCTTCAAATGGGATCTTTTGGTCTTGGATGCCCAAGGAATGGATGATACCATCCTTGGCCATGACTCTCTGGTGCATTGGAACCCAGATGTTAACTGGCAAGAAGGAGTAATTAACCTTTGACCCAAAATATCTCCAGACACTAACTCTTCTCTCCCAGTAAAAAAAGAATTAAACAGCTTGCCCGACTATGTCATTCAGTTAGATGACACTTTTCCGCCAGGAGACTTCAAATATCCTGCCTCTCCCTCTTCTATTTCTTCAAAAGATCACGGGGTAATTGCTTATTGCTCTAACTTATCTCTCCCTTCCTTCTTCGAAGAGAAGGAATTACCTTCATTTAAAGGTTTTCTGTACTCTCTGATCCTCTCACATCCTCCTTTGACGACTATTCCAAGCCTCAAAGAAGATGATGAGATCAAAGACCTCGAAACCATCCAAAAGACTCTTCTCCCCATCTACCATGAATTTGCTGATGTATTTTCTTCTTTGAGAGCGGATAAACTCCCTCCTCGAAGACCATATGATCATCAGATTGAACTCATAGGCCCAGCACCTTTGCCTGGTCCAGTCTATTCTCTCTTGAAGCAAGAATCTGCTGAACTTCGAGGCTACATTGCGGAAAATGTAGAAAAAGGTTTCCTTTGACCAAGCAAGTCGAATACAGGTTCTCCTGTACTTTTTGTCCCTAAGAAGGATGGGTCCCTCTGTAAGCCCCCTCCTTTGGGGTCTCACAAAGCTGTCACATAGTCATCACTAGATTACATAATCCTCCTGATACTTAGTCTTGTCCCATTCCTTCCCTAGCTCAGCAGAGATCCCTGTAGACTGACACATCTCTCTGAGCTAGGTAAGCCAATTCCCCTTTCACTTTTCCCTTCTCTCTTTCTACTGATTAGTTGTAGAAGAGAGATCCCTGTAGACTGACACATCTCTCTGAGCTAGCTCCTGCTCATCTTGAAATACAGTCCCTGGTCATAGAACTGTGCCTTTGTGCCCCTCTTGAGCCACTTCAACAGTGAAGGAGATTCCACTCCTTACACCCTCAGACTCTGTGTGGACTACAGGAGGCTGAATAATGTTACTCGAAAAAATGCTTATCCAGTTCCCCCCATGTCTCACCTTCTTACTCTCTTCCATGGAGCTACTCACTTCTCGAAGTTCAATCTTTGAGGTGCCTATAATTTGGTTCGAATTGCCAAAGGTCATGAATGGCTGACGGCTATGAGAACCAGATTTGGTAGTTATGAGTATACTGTAATGCCTTTCGGGCTTTGCAATGCTCCTTCCACTTTTCAAAACCTGGTCAACCATATCTTTGCTGACATTGTCGAAGTATACGTAGTCGTCTACCTCGACGACATTCTGGTTTACTCAAAGAACCTCGCAGATCACACTTCCCACATCAAGGAAGTGCTTTGAAGACTTCAAGAAAATAATCTCTTTGCCAAGTTTTCAAAATGCAAATTTCACAACTCGTCTCTTCACTTTCTCGGGGTAGTCATCTCTACTGATGGTATCAGTATGGACTTGGACAAATGTCAAAAAGTCCTCGACTGGCCCAAGCCCTCGAGTGTTAAAACACTCCAAGGTTTCCTTGGTTTTGCTAATTTTTATTGCAAATTTATAAAGAATTATTCAAAAACCATAGTGAACCTTACTAATCTTCTTCAAAAGGATACTCCTTTCATCTTCACAGTCAAAGCAGAACGGGAGTTTAATACTCTCAAGAAAGCTTTCACTACCGCACCAATTCTGGCTCACTTCAGTGAGATGGGTAAAACCATTGTTGAAACTGACGCAAGTGACTACGCCATTGCAGATGTAATATCTCAATTTTCCGCTTCTTCAAAGCATCTTCACCCTGTAGCTTTCGAATCAAGAAAGCTACAATCCGCTGAACTCAATTATGAGATTCGTGATAAGGAACTTCTTGCAATTGTCCATTGCTTGAAAAAATGGCGCTCTTATTTGCTCAGTCTCCTCAAACCTTTCAAGATTTTGACTGACCATAACGCTCTTAAGTATTTTACGAGCACTAAAGTTCTTACTCGCAGGCAAGCTCGTTGGTCGGAACTTCTCTCCGAATTTAATTTTACTATAAGCTATTGACCTGGCAAATTAGCAGTAGTTCCAGATGCTTTGTCACGTCGAGACGACGTTTATCCCTCGGAGGGGAGAGCCTTTGCTGATAATAACCCTGCTAATGTTTGAACTATATTTTCTTCCTCTTCCCCTGGTATATCTCTTAACTCAATACATTTGGGACAACTCAACAAGGAATTCCTCGAGTTAGTTCGAACTCAGAAGGATGACCCTGTTTGTCGTCAAGTTCAAGGAAATGACTCGAAGGACTATACAGTCGACAAAGATGACGTTCTCCTTTATAAGGGCAGGTTCGTTGTTCCGAATGATCCTAAAGTCAAACTTGATATCTTCGAATCAAGGCATGATTCTCCCCTAGCTGGTCACTTTGGCCAGGATAAGACTTACCAACTTATAGCTCGAGACTTCTATTGGCCAGGAATGGTCAAGGATGTAAAAGATTATGTAAACCGTTGTCACACTTGCAATAGGAACAAATCCTCAAAGCATCGGAAGTATGGGTTGCTTCAACCACTTCAAATTCCACCATTTCCTTGGCATTCTCTCTCTATGGACTTTATCTCTCAACTCCCCCTTAGTGATGGTCATGACGCTATCCTAGTGATAGTGGATTGTTTCTCGAAGATGTCTCTATTTCTTCGAACCAAGACTACTTGTACATCATTAGACCTTGCGAACTTGTTCATCAAACATGTTTTCTCAAAGCATGGTCTCCCTGATAATATAGTCAGCAATCGTGGCTCATTGTTTGTTTCAGGTTTCTGGACTTTGCTCTGCCAACAACTCAAAATAACTTGCAACCTATCAACTGCCTATCACCCCAAATCAGATGGTCAAACCGAACGAGTTAATCAAATTCTCAAACAATATCTTCAAATGTTTGTCAGTTATCAGCAGGACGACTGGAGCCAATGGCTTGCCTTAGCCGAATTCTCCTACAACAACACCACTCACTCTTTGACTCGACAATCATCCTTTCAAACAATCTATGGTCGGAATCCAACCTTCAATTCAATTCACCTCTCACCTTCAACTCCAGCCTCCGATTATCTCTCGAATCTCAAGCTTCTTCAAAATCAACTTCGAACCAACCTCGAAGCAGCCAGTCAACGATACAAGCTTCAAGCCGATAAACTTTGACTCGAATCCCCAGCTTACAACATCGGCGATAAAGTATGGCTTGACTCCAGCAACATTCGATCAACTCGACCCGCCAAGAAACTTTCTGAACGAAAATTAGGTCCTTTTACCATCGAATCAATCATCTCGAAGAACGCTTATCGACCCACCCTTCCCTCAAAGTGGAACGCTATCCACCCGGTTTTTTTCATGTATCACTCCTAGAGCCAGCCAAGGATCTTTTCCCGGGCAAGACTCATCCCCCTCCAGAACCTGTTAATGTTCAAGATCACCTTGAGTGGGAAGTAAGTCGTATCCTCGATTTGAGATTACGCAAAGGCAAACTACAATATCTTGTCAAATGGACTGGATTCCAGTCCGACAAAGATCGAACCTCCTGGGAACCAGCACAACATCTTCAAAACTCTCCTGCCTTGGTTCAAGACTTTCATACCACCTACCCTTGAAAACCTCGGCAATCCTCTTAACACTCTATCTCATCCTATTTCACTTTTTTCCCTTTTCCTTTTTTTTCTCTCTCTTTGTTCTTTCTCTTGTAACTTTAACTTTTCTAAAACACTCTCTTAAATTGTCAAATTAAAAAAATCTTTTCTTATCTTTCAAAAAAATCTTTTAATAAAAAAAATAACAAAATAACAAAATAAATAAAAAATAAAACCACTCTATTCTTCTTCATCCTCCTCTTTCAATTTTTCTCAGCTTCTTCCCAACTTTCCTTCAACTCCTTCACCAATAACATGAATTCTCTCATATCTCTTCCTACCACCAAATTCAACATTTGTTTCGCGATTCAAACCTGAATCATCTGATGTTCATCAAAGATCAAACTGATCTTCTTCGAATCTTCTTTGGTCTTCGACTTCTTGCAAGACCAACCTTTGTCTCTCTCCAACTCTTCCTCGTAAACCCGCTTCCTCGAACTACTTCCTTTGACGAAACCTTCGGTTAACAATCAAGCGTTGGTTTCTCTATCTTCATTTTCCACTCTCCTCTCCTCCCCTTCCACTCTTCTCTCCTCCTCGACTCCATTCTTCTCTTCTCTTCTCTCTTCTTCCTCCAATCTTCTTCCTTCCTCGATTCCTCTTTCCTCGACCCTCTCTTCTTCGATGATCGCTCCAACAGTAGCTTCAACTCTTCCCACAGCTCCTTTGATGACTCAAGTCACTTCTGGATTGTTCGGCCGTTCAAGCAAGACAATCGGATTGGGTTCATCATACAACGGCGGCGGTGGCGGTGTCATGGTCGTGTATCTTTGATACGGCCCTAACAAAGCTAAAAAACAAGACTCTCAAAATTATCAGCAATCTCGAAATCACACTCTCTTCTCTTCTCTTTGTCACTTACTCAAATCTCCCGGTTGTTCCACCTCTGGCGTCCCCAATAAGTTTGGTATTCAATAATTTACTCGAGTAATGGCTCTTCTTGGATGAGCACCTTGAATTTGGACGATGGAAGGCGACCTGGATGGTGGGGGTAAGGGAGGGATTCTAGTCGACCCGGCATCACTACTTATAGCCGAGATTGGCAGGGCATCCTCCGAGTCAAAAGGGAACCCTTGTTCGAAAACACAAGGCACCCTGACCCTTCGACACATCTCACACTTTGATCGATCTCCCCTAGTCGCCGTACTTGGTGAACAGGTTAGGTTCTGTCGAATACATCTTTGACATCTTCAATTGATAACCTCTACTTCAGAAATTTTTTGTTTTTTTTCTTCTCTTTGTTTTCTTCTGTATTTCTTTTTCGGTTTTTTCTTTCTTCGATTAAACTAGTTAGAGTAGTAAGTGTGGGAAGTGAGATGGTGGGAAATTCTTTACCTTCGACCTTCGCAGGAGCTTGGCTTTTATACCTGGGCATCTGTCACACTACAACTCTCACTCTCAGCCAAACCCGGCTCAGCATTTCCATATGCATTGAACTTCGAATGCAACACTCAGTTTTGAACTTTCAAAGGACCAAATGTGTGACACCTAATCAACGGGACACTCATCAAAACTCATTACCCAATCCGGTCCCTGATTCAAAGATTCCCCTTTCCGGTGATTCGAAGGCTCTTCAACGCTTATCCAATAACCCTTACTCGGACTAGCTCGCATGCCTCAACTTTCAGCTTGGCGCTTAACCCTTTCAATCAAGCCTCGCACTTACCAATTACATCACCTGGGAATCTCTGTCTTGTATCTTCAAATTAATTGTCATATCATCGATTATGCTTTCATTTGACTTTCTTTCAATCACTTGTGTAAATCTAACGGCGCGTAAATACTTTCCTTACTCATCTTCACGAGAGCATCATGTCAATATTTGCCTACAAAAGCAACTGTGCTTTCTTTACATTTCTTCTTTTCTTCACTTAATTAATATAATATTGTTTTACGTTACCTTTCCTTAATCAGCCATCACCCTGATTACTTCGAGTCCCACCTGAGCCCAGTATTAATCTGTACTTCTCATCTTCGAAGTTAGTCTTGAATTTATCTTTGAGAATACTTCAACTCGAAGATATCCTCGAGTTGCTTCGAAGAATATCTTCGACTCATCCTCCAGTCCCCCTTTGCGCTTCGATCAACCAAATCCCCATCTGTACGTTGGGTTGGTCGCATGACACTTACCTCCATTGCTTCATGAACTCCAGTCGAGGGTAGTACAGGGAGGAGCTCTGTCAAGTGGGGTGCTGTAGCATGGAGTAACATAATATACAGATTACTTGTTAGAAGCTGTAGCAAGATGATGTACATAGACTATGTATCTAGACTAGATCAAACCTAACCTAGTGATACTGATACCACATAACCCTAAACATCATGTATTTAGTCTAGCTATACACACGCCCCAGTTGTTGTGGGAAATGGCGCTGAGAGGTGGAGAATGGTAAGATGGATGGATCATTGCACACGGTTCTCTCCCGGAGTCGACTCCGGGAGAGAATATATATAGGGACTGCGGCAAGTCCTCAGGTGCAGAGCCCCTCTGGGTCACAACACCCTCCCCCTTGCCGTAGACGTACTACATACAAGTTGAGACACACATCACATAACAAAATATAGACAACAAGTAAAAAAAATTAAATATAAAATAGGAGGAAGAGAAACAAAAAATAGATCATCATTACCCGTACCCCATTACACTTTTCATCATTTTGCCAAATTTTTCATTCCCCAGAAACTTGGTGAATATGTCTGCTATTTGATTTGCTGTTGGTATCCATGTCAAGGTAGTCTTCTTTTGGCACAGGCTCTCATTTGTAATATAAAAATCTTGGTCAGTATATCTTGTCCATTTGTTGGACAAGTCATCAACGGCTACATGGACTGCGGATTGATTATCACAAAACAAATGACCTACATATTCCTCTTTCAGCACATCTTTCAGCAAATGTCAAATCCAGAGTGTCTGTCTGGTAGCCGTACCTAAAGCCATGTATTCTGCATGGCAGGTAGATGCTGCGGCGGAAAGCTGTTGTCTAGAAATCCACAGAATGGGACAGTTTAAAAAGGTGATAAAAACTCCATATGTTGAGCGTGCAAACTCTCCTCCCCACAATGCGTCTGCAAAAGATTTGAGGGGATTGCTGTCCCGTCAAGGAAAAAGACCCAATCACTGCTGTCTGCTCCCAGCTAGATAGTTAATTAGATGCTTCAGACCCTTTCAGTTTTCAGGACCAGGCTTTGCTGCAAAACTCGGTAAGTAATTTACAGCAAAACAGATGTCCAGCGCGTACCTACCGCCAGGTAGCTTAGACAGCCGATGATGTGGAGATATTTGCCGGAATCCTGTTTCTTGCCTGGATCATTGGTTAATGCATTATACCCTGCAGGCAGGGGAGTGGTTGTTGTTATACCACCTCCCAGTTCTCCTCAAGGATTGAGTCAACTAGTCCCGGTTGATGTAACTCAAAACCTGCCTCAGATAGTTCAACTGTAAGTCCAACTATGGAGGTAAGAGAGTTAGCCCACTTGATCTTCAGAACTTCTTTCAGATCATTTTCAAGTTGTTGTAGAAGGGAAATATTGGAGGCTGTTACCACTCCATCATCAACATGTAGCCCAATTACTCCATGGCAATCTGGATGACGCAGAACATACAGAGTGTTGTCATATTGGGATGGTGAATAACCAAAACGGTTGAGGAGTGCTTTTAGGTGAAGCCACCAGCATCTAGCTGCCTGTCTTTTGCCGTAGGGAGCTTTTTCCAGTTTCAGCGTGTGACCCAGTGGGACTGACATCCCTTCCAGAGGCTTGACCCATATCTCTTCGTCAATTGGCAAATTCAGGTATGCCTCTACAAAATCAAAACTGTGTACCGGCCACTTATGCGCCGCAGCAATGGTCAGAAGTAGACAAAGAGATACAAAAGTTGCAGTAGGGGCAAATTTTGTGTTGAAATCAACCCCTGCTACCTGAGTAAAACCCTTTGCTACAAAACAAGCCTTTTAGCAAATTCCCTGCCCGTCCACATCTGGTTTGGTGGCGAAAACCCATTGTCCATTTAGTTCTTTCTTGCCAGGGGGTAGTTGTCCAATTGCCCACACGCGCATGTCCTCTAGGTTGTTCAGCTCCACTGCTATAGCTTTCAGCCATGAATCCTTCTTGGGTGACTTCATCGCCTGTTTGAAGGTGGAGGGAATGGAGATAGCATGAAACTGACAGAGCTCTAACATCTTATCAATGATGAGCTCTTGATTAGTAAATTCAATCTCTTGATCAAAATTTCCAAGCTTTAGTACATTCATGAAATGAGAAAGGGAACCTTTGCTATGTGTTGCCTTTGGGTCGTAAGGAGATGAAATCTCTGTCTGCTTGGACAGTCCATCAGTTGGTGGAGTATCAATGTGATCATCAATGTTCTTCAAGGCGGGTGGTTCTTTCAATTCATCAGGAAACCTAACCATGGCCAAATCTACAAAACAATTATCCTCTGGGATCCAGAGACGCCGCCCCTTGCTAGGGACAAGATAAAAAATAACATGTCCACAATGTGCTCTGTTATCGAGCTTCTTCCTTAATTCCACAGGAATGTGAGCGTAGCCAATGCTTCCAAAAACTCTGAATATGTTGTACTGAGGTTTATGTTGAAGAAGAGCCTCTAGAGGTGTTACCTTACCGCTTGCTTTGTTGGGGGTGCAATTGAGCGTGTGAGGTGCCCAGGTAAACGCATAGCTCCAAAACAACTTCGGGGGGGAGCTGTCCAGAAGAATCGTGCGGGCAATGCTTGCCACCATCCTGTTGAAACTTTCAATCATCCCATTTTTATGGTGATGATATGGAAGTGCTTGTTCCGCTACAATACCTTTACCCTCTAAGTAAGCTGTAAGTTCTTTATTTGCAAATTCTCTCCCGTTGTCACTGCGCAGCGTTTTCACTTTTTTTCCTGTAAAATTTTCCGCCTTGTTGATAATAGCAATGATGTGAGCTGTAGCTTCCCATTTATGAGTCAACACACAAACAAAACAGTAGCCTGTAGCAACATCTCTCATAGTCATAAGATACCTACCCCCGTCTACAGAGAAAAGCTGAAACGGTCCAATCAGGTCCACTGCCATGATATCTAGGTGGTCTACTTCCCTGTTGGTGCTTTCTAGCAGGTTGATATTGGTGCTCTTTCTGATAGCACATACAGGACAGTGAATGACGCCAGCCGGTAGATCTTCAGGAAGTCCGGAACCCAGCTTGTCCTTGATAACCTTGTGAATTTTCCGCAGCCCAACGTAATGGACACCAAGCGGGAGACACCTGTGATGACAGCAGAAACGCTGTGAGCCACGACGAACAGTGAGACAACGCTCAGGTGGAGGCACACCTGTGATGACAGCAGAAACACTGTGAGCTACGACCAACAGTGAGACAACACTCAGGTGGAGGCACACCTGAAGACAACGGGATGAAGGTGAGTGAGTTGATGATTGGAATAAACAAGAAGAGATCAATGATAATGACTAAAAACCTGTGATGACAGCAGAAACGCTGTGAGATATGACAAACAGTGAGACAACGCTCAGGTGGAGGCACACCTGATACAGTAAAGACACACGAGTGAGAAGATAGATTGAGTGAGGATAGATGAGAGAAAAAAATGTAGGCATACCTGAAGACGACAGGATGAAGGTGAGTGAGTTGATGATTGTAAATAAACAAGAAGAGATGAATAAGGTACAACGTGGTGGAAAGTAGTTGAGACTATATACATCTAGATTAGGTTTAGAAACTATCATCACTTGGATCTGTCTGCAGCAAGCAGTCTGTCAGCCATGTGCCTCAATACCCCCCCTCTCTCATTGCCAATGAATCCTAAGATCGGCAATGATACTGGTGTGCTTTTGCCTCCCTAGTGACTTTGTGCACACGTCGGCTTTCATTGATTGAGTTGAGATGTAATTTATGTGGATGAGGCCGGTGTTGTGCACTTCGCGTAGCCAATGATAAAGAATGTCAATGTGTTTTGACCGCTGTTGAAAGATTGGGTTTGTAGCTAGAGCAATTGCGCTCCGGTTGTCAACAAAAATTTCGAACTTGCTGGTTAGGTTAACCTTCAAGCTAGTGAGTAGATATTTGAGCCAGACCGACTCTTGCACCCCTTCAAAGAGTGCCCTGTACTCTGCTTTGGTGGTCGAAGTTGAAACTGTTTGCTGTTTCTTTGACCTCCAGGATAGTAGATTGCCACCCATGGTAGTGATGTATCCGGAATAAGAACAATGATTGTCCGTGCAGTTAGCAAAGTCGGCGTTGGTGTAGACTGACACTTTGTCAAGACTTGCTGAGCCGCTTAGTAGTATCCCGTGAGTTTTGGTGCCTGCGAGATACCGAAGAAGGTGTTGAACTGCTTTCCAGTGAGTGATGCCTGGCTTCTCTAGATGTTGAGATAGTTGTGACACGGTGAATGCTATATCAGGCCTAGTTGAGACAGAGAGATAATTAAGAAGACCCAAGGCTTTGCGGTAGTTGATTTTTAGCTGAAGGAAGGATTGATGCTCAGCTTCTGTGCATTTCACAAGTCAAGTGTTTTGAATCATGGGAGTTGAAGCCACTCGGCAGTCCGAGAAACTGTAATTGTCAAGAATCAATTGCGTGTAGGTTGCTTGGCTTAATAGGATGCTGTCCTTTGAAGATTGAGTGAGCTTGATTCCCAAGATGTGTCTAGCCTCCCCTAAGTCCTCCATGCGGAATCGCGAAGAAATCAATTTCTTGAATCTATCGACGTCATGACTGATGATAATCATTTTGTTGACATACACGTGGACAAAAAATTCCCAATCCTTCACTCAACGGTGGGCCGCTACGCTATTTCACCGCTAACTGTTAGCGTAGCGGTTTTTTTTCCCCCAGAAAATCTGTAGTGTTAGCTGAAATTAGCAGCATGTGACATTCTATAGTTGGCGCGGGCGATTGGTCAAGCGGACAAAGGCCGCTTCAGTATGCGCGACGTAATGGACCGGGCGGAACCACAGGGTTTGGGGCGCCAGGCCGCAAGCGGAGCGGGGGCAGAAGGAGCGGAGTTGTGCGCAGGGGAGCGACAGACGGCTGCGGGGGTCAACGGGGTATAGTAGTTGGGGACAGGCTGCGGTGCAATGGGGGATTGAGGAGACAGGAAAGTAGGGCTCCAGGGACAGTACCGGGGAATGCGGGGCATGATCGGGGGGGGACTGTTGTATAAATAGAGGGTTGTACCAGGGCTGCGGGTCTTATCTTATCTTATCATCTTAGTAGATATCTATCAACTCCAGCGCATATAAGAAAATCTCATTGTTTAGAGCTCTCTCAGCAATTATTCAGCGTGTGCGGACAAGCAGAACTGTGTAGGGCAACATCAGGACGACAAACGCAAGATGAACGGTCCCCTTTCTGAGTATAAGGTGTTGCAGGGAAACCAGTTGACTATCCGCTGACAGTGTTTATCCCGCAGAGGAAATCAAAGAACCACCGGAACCAACCAGGAAGAAGGGCAACCTACCATTTCTGTTACCGAGGTTGCCATTATTTCCACAACGCTAACATGTAGCGTAATTTTTCTTGCGCTGTGGTAGACATTTCTGTTCTGGAGGGAAAAATTTAAAGTTTTTTTACATATATATTTTACAACACCCCACTATCTTTTTCACCCCAGTCATTTTAGTTTACATACACAGTTACACTATGTGTACTGTATAAAGGGTATATATCTAAATTAAATCTGTATTTCTGTATAAATGGGGCTGTGTAGCAACCACAAGCCACATACAGCCTGCTGCATAGTGACCATTGGGGCAGTGCAAGCCACTCAAGCAGACTACACAGCAATACAGAAAGCTGTGCAGGTCACTTGATATAAATGCATAGCAACCAGAAGGCTGTGCAAGCCACACTTGTAACTAGATCACTAGCTAAATTTGCTCATTACTACACTGCCACCCTGTATGCAGCTGTATTCTGCACAGCATTCCAGCCAAAAAGCCTCATTGTAAAAGCACACCAGCTAAAACCCCTCATGTAACTATAAACACCAGCATAAATGCCTCACATTTTACTATATAAGGAGGGGCTCTCCCTTCCTCTTTCATCATCTCGGACACCAGATCATCAGACCAGTTCCCCCCCATCTGAGTAAAATTAATTACTATAATTTAACCCTCCGCCACTTATCAAATACTGAAACTTTGCAATATACATATCACATTCACAACCAATCCACTCTAGGAAATTGTGCTATAATTATTCAACTACACTAGACCACTGTCTTCTTCTTCCAGCCTAGCTGGGGGTGTTGTTAGTCTTTTGCTTTCAGAGAGGCAGGGTTTTCACCCCTCAATACTTCTCTACATTCAGCCAAAAGAGGTGAAAACCACTTTTGGAGTCTCACAGCGCTAACAGATTTTGAAGTTTCCAGTAGCGTAGCGGCCTCAGATCATTGCTACGCTACGCTAAATGTTAGCTGTTGGCTGATATTTTTCCCGCTGAATGTTAGCTGTTAGCTGAAGCTTTTCCCATTACACTATTCTCAAATAGCGGATTTGTTTTGACCGCTAACTGTTGGTTTCACCAATTAACATGGCTGCTGAATAAAAAGCTGTTGTTATGGCTTCAACAGGTCAAATCCTGCTGCATTACAGATCTTAGAAGAGACATCCAACTTCTTTCTTGTCTTTGAATTTACAACGTAATCCACCATCATCTCATCAACTGGTTTTTAAAATCTACCATTTTTGAAAACCATGGATACCTGAATGAAGAACAATTTGGTTTTGCAGAAGAAAAAAAAGAAAAGAAAAAAAACAATGATAATAGAAATAATAGAAATTAAAAATACGCTTTTTTGATTGCTGTGCTTAAAAAAAGAAAAAAAAAATGATAATAGAAATTAAAAATACGCTTTTTTGATTGCTGTGCTTGCTTGAGTAAAGCAGTCACAACAGCATTTTGATTTATTCACTTGTGCAAGTACATATTTTTCATTGTTTTACTTGCACAAGTACAGGATCCTAATTGAGCAGAGTGACCAGCTTTGACCTCAGACAGGGGAATATATCACTCCTGCTATATTAAAAGTAACTGCAAAATACCTAATTGGTTTCACCCGCATCACAAATCCTCATTTATGATGAGGGTGAAACCAATTAGGTAAGGATTGTGAATTGATTGAAATTTATAGGAGCTCTCCGAACTTGCTGGGGCACCTGACTGACCCCCCTTTGAGTTCGGCAACTGATTAAATGACATGGGTTTGAAGAACTGGTAGCAATGTTGGGTTAAGCCTTGTACAAACTCAGAAAACTCTCAGGGGCACCTGACTGACCCCCCTTTAAATTTTCTTGATTGGTGTTAACCTCATCACTACTCTTATAGTATAGCAGGAGTGATAAATTCACCTGTCTTAGGTCAAAGCTGCTCCACTTTGCTCAATTAGGATTTTTTTTCCTTTTTTTTTCCTTTTTTTTTTTCCGTTTTTTTTTTTTTCTCTTTTTTGTTTTTTTTTTTTTTCCTTTTTTTTTTTCCTTTCCTTTTTTTTTTCCTTTTTTTTTTTTTTATTGTTATAAACAAACAGCAGTGCACAATGTCTAATCAAATCTGCACTTAAAAAAAAAGAAAAAGAAAAAAAAAAAGAAAACTCACAGTTCACTCACCACACAAGGGTACTCCGCTAACAGTTAGCATAGCTGAGAAGAGCACTACGCTAACAGTTAGTGTAGCTGAAAAGAGCGCTACGCTAACAGTTAGCGTAGCTGACAAGAGCGCTACACTAACATTTAGCTTAGTGTTTGTTCCAGCTAACACCGCTACAAATCAGCTAACAGGTAATTCCTGTAGCGTTAACTTTTTTTTTTGAAGTCGCTAACGCTACGCTACCGCTATTTTTTTTTTGACAAAATTTTTGTAGCGTTAGCTGAAAAAAAAAAACCGCTTACAGTAACTTTGTGTTAGCGTAGCGACAAAAGCTAACATTACGCTACGCTACAGCTATTGTTAGCTGTTAGCGTAGCGGGCCCACTGTTGCTTCACTGTTGATGTGAAGAGACAAGGGTCCGCCGGACTTGGTTTGAAGTCTATCAAATCAAAGAAAGTTTTGAGTTCAGCATACCAAACCCTGGGGGCTTGTTTCAGTCCGTAGATAGCTTTATGTAGCTTGAGACAGTAACCTTTTGGAACATCGAGACCGGGCGGAGGACGGAGGTATACTGATTCTTTGAGATTGCCATTTAGAAAGGCATTTTTTGCATCCATTTGATGTATGGCGTATCCTTGAGATAGACCAACAATGATGGCTTCCCTGAGACTAGTGGATGACTGGTGGGAGCGTAAGTGAAGCTGTACCCTTCTTTTTGCTGAGAGCCCTGAGCACAGAGACGTGCTTTGAATTTCACCACAATGCCCTCCGAGTCCTTCTTTTTTCAAAAAAACCATACGGTACCCAAAAGTGATTTGTCCCCAGGCATAACTTCAATTGACCATTACTTCAGATTCTCCATTGCAGATAGTTCAGATTTGACAGCTTGAGACTAAGAAGACACATCAGAAGACAACATGCTTCACAATAAGTTTTGGAACTTCTGATGCAACAAAGCTTGAGCCAGATTAGCCCAATCTTTTTGTGTGTAAGATGTGGGATGTATCAATGTTGGAGTTTATATTCTTGGGGGCTGTGTTTGATGTGATAGGATGTCATAAACTGGTTTGGGATGCATGGGAGGACGTGATCCTTTGTTTGAGGGGTTGTCATTCAAACGATTAGATGATTCTGGATCAATGAAAATGAGTTGACGTCGATGACAGGACCATCCGGTGTGAACTCCTAAAGGATCAGGAAAGAGCTTGAAGGGGAAATAGACAACAAATCCAGTAAGTAGAAGATGTTGAAGCTACAGGTGCTGATGAGGCTGCCCTTCTTGACTAATGCTGAGGGGAAAGGGTTTCACTAAGAAAAAGAAAGAAAAAGGTGTGGCTATATTTCTACTAATCCTTAGACTGCTGCTACTAATGGGAACTTAGGTTGTTTAATCAATCTGAGGCAGGGACCTTAAGAGGAGTGAGAAAAGCACTGAGAAAGAGTGGGGTATGTGTTATGATTGTTATTTGTGTGAAGGTTGATGCAAAAGTAAATGTAAAAGGTTTAAAGGTAATGTAAATGTAAACTTTACTTTGGTAAAAAGGGGGGGTGCATGCTTTATCCATAGAACTAAGGGAGTTCTACTTATACAAAGGACAAGATGGCTGATCCTGGCAGTAAAGAGAAAGGGGAAATGTGTTCAGAGGTATGCAACCAAAAAGAGTAGTGATAGTGTAAGAAAGATGAGCCAATGTAGCTAGTAACTATGTATATAAGGAATGTAATGTGACTAGTAACCAAAGAGGATGATAAAGGCAGAAGATTTAACTATGTAATATAAATGACTGTGCTGTACAACTTTATACCAAGAAGATATAACTAAAGAAGAGTATGTAATATCTGTGTTTTGTTTATGTACTGTATATGTATAAATCAATACCTTGTATAATATCCTATGGGGTTGTAGTATTGGTAAAGTGATGTAGTTATAAGTGGTAATATTCTAAGCATGCCAATAACTTCTGAACCAAAGGGAAATCAGGGGTACTTTGAGTGAGTGACTAGGGGTAGTTTTGTATGTAGATCTGATTATGTAATAACAATGAAGTATATGTGAGAGGAAATGTAAGTTGTTGATGTTTGTATGTGAAAAGGTATGGATTACCACATCCTCCCCCAACTAAGCTGTCTGTCCCCAGGCAGGGAAAAAAGAGGAACCTGATCCAGAGTAATAATGATGATGCAAAGGGAATTTTTAGGGAGAAACTGAGAGTGGGGGTATGTAGGGGAAGGAAAAGTCCATAGCCAAAGAAGGAAGTCTGTATCCAAGCCAAGGAGGTCCAGTCCAAATAAAAGAGGTGCTGCCACAAAAGGATGTCTGTATCCAAAATAAGAGTCCACTAGTTTTTCCCAGAGAGAAGTCCAGAGAGTAAGGGGGAAAGGGTGAAAAGTCCAAAGCCAAAGAGGGAAGTCCAGATCCATCCAAGGTGGCCAATTCCTAGGTCCACATACTGAAGAAGGAAGTCTTGATCCAAATCCAGAGGCCTAGTGTACATATATTACTGAATCCTGAGTATAGTTGTCCAAGATATCCAGAAAAGCCAATATTCAACATAATCCAAGAGCTCCTAAAGAATAAATCCATCCAAAAAAACATGCTAGATGATCCAGGGTTCAATAAAGTCCAAGGTCCAGTGGCCTCCTAGAATTATATTACATTCCAACTCAGAATGAATCCAGGGTCCAATAAAGTCCAAGTCCAAGGCTCCTAAAAATAAATTCCATTCTAAACAACATGCAGGAGAGATCCAGGGTTTAGTCCAAGTTTCTGCTGTCCAAAGGTCCAAGTCAAGGTCCAGGTAATCCTCATAGAGCCACCATCCAAGTGAGTCCGTTATTCCTTTATCCAAGTCCAGTGCTTTCTAATCCAGAGTTTGTATCCTTTAACTGTAAGATGTAATATATGTAATAATATAAATGATGTAAAGGGTAATTTAATAAGGATTGGAGGAATATGGTAATAGAGTAAAAGGTAATGGTGATATGGTAATGGTTTAAATGTAATGGGGTAGTTGTTGATGTGGGAAAAGAGGTAGTGGTATATGGAGATGGATTAAAAAAGGTAATGGTAATGGTTTTTAAGTTATGGGGTATTGTTGATGTGAGGAGCGAGGTATTGGTGATATGGATGAGCTGCGGACTAAAGGCGTAATGAAAGATACGGGGTAAGGGTAAGGTAGAAGAGAGGTAGTGGGTAATATGGAAATAAGTGCGGAGCCATAGTCAATGGTAAGCCGTAATGTAGAAAAAGGGGTGTGGGTAATATGGGAAGCGAGGGAAGGGTCCGAGGTCATGGCAAGACCTCTCCTGTAGAAAAAGGGTAGTGGTCCTATGGGCCGGCGGCCCGGGTCAGGCTCCCGGGGTCGCAGCCCGAAGCGGTGTGATGATGTGGTAAGCGGGTCCTGATCCTATGTCGTATTTAAATGTATGATGAAAGAAGCGGTCGCCTGGTCATGGGTGGTCCTTCAAGCCGAAGGGTGCCTGTCTCTGAGTCTCCTATACTCTGTAATGCTTTTGTACCGAGCTTTATCTATGTATCAAAGGGTACCGGCTTCTGAAGGAAAGTGATGGAAAGGGGTAATGTTATATGCAAGGGACTTTTAAGACATATCTGTTTCAATAAAAACCACTCTAATGGTTAAGGCGCGTAAAGAATTATAAAATTAAGGAGGTGGTCCAGAAATCAGGAAGTGGAGTGAAGAGGGAAAAATCAAAGAGGATGAGGGCTGATGGATGATGGATGGATGGGGGATGATGATGATGGGATGGGATGGATGGATGAATATGGATGGATGGCTGGATGGGGCCTGACTGGATGGATGGATGGATGGGGGGTGGGATGGATGGGCTGCTGGATGAATGGATGATGGATGGATGGATGGGGGGATGCTGGATGGATGGATGGATGGATTGGATTCTTTTTATTCTCTTTCTGGGTCCCTTTTTTAAGTCTTCCTGGTGATTTGATTTCCCAGCCTCCTGTATTTTCTGGTATCCAAAAAAAGAAAATTTAATTTGTCTGTTTTTTTTTTTTTTAATATGGTCATTTTTTTTTTTTTTTTTTCTTTTTTTTTTTTCCTTAATGAATTATTTATTTATTTATTTATTTTTTTTGTATTATTTTTTTTTTTTTTTCTTTTAAAGGTAAATCATGGGTTGGTTTTCCAGCGAGGTGAGAGGTGCAACCGGAAAAGAAGGGTGAATGCCCGCGCGGAGAGTAAACGCAGAATTCCGGGTAATACAACGTCCGCGGAATCGCCGGCGTCTCCAAGGCGCAGGTCACGTTCCTTCGGGTCGAAGAACGACCTCGGAGATGAAAAAGCGAACCGTTCTTCTTTACTGATAAGAAGAACGGTCCATGGAAAGACCAGGAAAAGAAAAAAAAATAAAAAATGAAAATGAAAGATAAAAGAAAAGAACGTATTCCCGGGTCGTTCACCGGCGTCGAAAACGTTCAATGTGTGGAGAGAAAAAACGAAAGAGAAAAAAAATGAATGAGGCATAAAAAAGAACCTCTTAAATCCGGGTCGTCCACCGGCGTCAAAATGATGAGTTGGCTTTTATAAGGGCTTCAACGATATCGTCGTCGTTCCCCACCTCGCTTCCTCCACAAAATACCATACCAACGGTTGTTACATTTTTAATCAAAACAGATTGTATTTATACTTGTAGATCCCTTTACAATGTCGTCCCCTACTCGCCCGCTGTCAATTGGTTCCTCTCTCTCATCGTCGACGAACAGCGCCGAATCTGAATCCACTACGGCTGCTCAATCCTTCCATCACGTGGCCAATGTTGCATCGTTCGGCCCTTTTTTTTACGCGATTCGTTCTCTTTAGAAGAGGTGGCCGCGCTTCACGATACCGTGAACAAACACCTGACCAAGTTTGCCCGGTCCAATCATCGCGATTCCCGGGCCGCGGCAGCATCTCGGCACCGGTTGTACAGTCGCCTCCAGGACGCCTTTGATTCCGTGTGTAATCTTCTCTAAAGATACAAAAAATAATAAAAGAAACTGATTTTTTTTTTTTTTTTGTTTTTTTTTTTTTTTTTTTTTAGATAATGATGCATACCATCATCCAGGAAAGACAGGAGAAAAATGAAAGAAATGAGATTTTTTTTTTATTATTATTTATTTATTTATTTTACTTTATTTTTATTTTTATTTTATTTTTGTGAGTTTTTTTTTTTTTTTTTTTTTTTTTTTTTATTATTTATATTGTATTTATTTTTTATTTTTATTTGTTTTGTCTTGTACCAATTTTTTTTTATTATTATTTTTTGTTTTGTTTGTGTTTTAGGTAAGCCAGGGGAATTTATTCTATATCAATTGGTCTTGAATGATATTTTTTAACATGACTTGCTGCATATCTTCTGTTTAATGCAGTGCCATCCAGTTCCTCTAATGAATAAGAGCCTCCAGGATTTTGAGTGGTAATTCTGTAAGGTCCATTCCATTTGTTCTCAAAGAGCTTTCCATATTGGGAGTCCAAGGATTTATTATATACTAATACCAAATCCCCTGTTTGAAGTGGTTCTCTAGGTGTCTTCTTCCTGTTCCAATAGTCCACAGATGTTTTCCTAGTATCCATCAATTTTTGATGAGCCTTTTGAAGAATGTGATCCCTATTTTCCAATTGGAGAGTCCTGGCCAACAGAAGATCTTGAGTGCTGTTTACTTTGGCCCAATCAATGCCAAAAAAAGTTTCCAACTCTAAGTCAATTGGTAAGATGGGGGGCTGTCCAAGTACCAATTCATAAGGGGAGTATCCAGTTGATCTTTTGGTGGAAATCCTGTCTGAAAATAAAACCAGAGGTAAATAATTCCTCCATTTCTTGCCTTCTTGTCCACATAGTTTAACCAAAGTGTCCTTGATGGCCTGATGTCCTCTTTCCACCATTCCATTAGCTTCAGGGTAATAAGGTGTGGTAACTTTGACTTTTATTCCTGCTTCCACTAGTGATTTCTGAAATTGTTGACCAAATTCTGAGCCTCCATCCACTGTAACTGACCAAGGTGCTCCATATCTGTAGATCCAGTTGTCCAAGAACCATTGTGAAATCTTCTTTGCTTGAATCTTCTCCAAACCAACTGCTTCAACCCATCCAGACAAATCATCTCTAGCAATTACCAGGTATTTCCATTTCCCAGCCTTGATATGAACTGTATCCAAGCTGACTCTTCCAAAGATTGTTGCTGCTCCAGTAGGCTTCTTGGGTTCCATTGGCAATACTGAATTCCTTTTCTGGCAAGCTTCACAAGACTGGACCCACTTGGTTACACCTTTCTTGAGTCCTGGCCACCAAAACCTGAGTTTAGTTCTTCTGTAAGTTTCTGAAATACCTCTGTGGCCTAGTGTTTCATGAAGAGCTTGGAGGATATTGTTTTGGGCTGAGGGAGTGGTAACAACTATCTGGGAAAAAGGTTTGTTAATTCTGTGCAAGACATTATTGGAGAGGAAGAAATTGGCTGATTTATGCAGAATTTGTTTGAAATCCAGGGGGTTGCATCCAGGTGGTTTGTTCATGGTTGAAAGATATTCCTGAAGGTGTTTCCAGATTCCTTGTTGTAGGTTGCATAACTCCTCCCCCAACTTAGCTGATGTCCCCAGAAGCAGGCCAACAGAAGAAATCTTCAGTCCAAAACCAGGGTGAGGCTTTATCCATTTTTCATCTTCATCAAAACTCTGGCAGTTCTCTTCCTCTGGGTCCAATGGTCTCCTAGAAAGTGAATCAGGTAATGTGAAAGTCTTCCCAGGTGTATGAACCAAATCAAAAGAAAATAACTGAATAAAGGCAATCCATCTGTTCATAGGGGCATTGGGCAGTGAAGGGTTGTTGATCATTCCTATAAGGCATTGTGCATCCACTCTGAGCTGAAAATGCTGGCCCCATAGCTTGGTCTGAAGCTTCTTGAGAATTTTGGTGACACCACAGAGTTCCAGTTTGGATTGGGAATATTCTGACTCTCTTTTGGAAAAGACCACTGATTCATAGATAACAGGCCTGTCTAGTCCATTGGAATCCTCCTGGGTGAGTATAGCCCCTGCAGAAATATAACTGGAGTCCACTGATAGTTTGATAAGTCCCGCTTTAGGTCCATAGTCCAACTTACTGAGAGTGATATCCTTGCCAATAATTCTCTTCAGTTCTTCAAAGGATGCCTGGCAATCTTCAGTCCAGTCCCAAGTTGAGTCCTTCCTAGTAAGTTTTCTGAGAGGAGCAGTGATGGTGGAGTAATTCTTGATAAACATTCTGACATAGACACATATTCCCAGGAATCCTCTGACTTCTGTTGGTGTGGTAGGGACTGGCCAGGTTTCAATTTTGTTAAGCTTCTTTGTTTATATCTTCCTTCCTTCTTTACAAACAACATGACCAACCAAATCCAAGGCAGGGACACAACAAGAAAATTTCTGTCCAGATATAGTGAGTCCAGCTTCTTCAATCCTATACAGAATCCTTTCCAAAGTGATAGCATATTCATAGATGAATTTTCTGATCTGTGGGTTTTCTTCTAGAGTTGCTCCATTGTAGTCTGAAATTGGTCCTTTGATTCCTCCATCATCAATAAAGATCCCCATATTCTGTGGTAGCTCATCCTGAAGAATCCACATCATCTGGGCCTGGTACACTGCAACTGAATTGGTGGCTCCTTGGGGTAATCTGGTGAGTTGAAATCTTCCTAGGGGGGTTTCAAATGTGGTCAAGGGCCTGGATTCTGGTGCTAACTCCCTTTCATCATATCCTCCCATTATGTCTCCTAGTCCATAGCAAGCCCTGCCTGTGAATGATTCAATTAGTTCCTCTGGAGATGGTGGTAGTCCTGCATCCTTAATGGTGACTTTGTTGAGTTTCTGAAGATCATGAACTATCCTCAATTTTCCATTTTGTTTCTTCACACAGAAAACTGGGCTGGAATAACTGGAGCAAGATTGTTCATAGAGGCCAGTCCTGAGTCTGGCCCTTACTAGCTCAATAAATTGGGATTTGATGGGGGCAGGTAAGGGAATAGGTTTCTGTTGCCAAGGTTCATGGGGAATGACTGGGATGATATAAGGTTGTCCATAGGTATGTTTCAGTAGTCCTCTTTCTTCTTCTGAAAAGGCCAAAGCTGCCTGCCTGAGGGTAATGACCCATACTAATAATTTGTGTTCTTCCTTTGACAGCCATCCAGTGGGGCCAAAGTTAATGAGATCCAGTCTTTCTTGTGTGATCTTTGTTGTAGGTATGAATTCTGGAGGATTTGGGTTTAAAGGGGTGGCATATGGATCTCTAGACAGTTCTGGCCTGGAAAGAGGTGGATTGAGTGATAGGGGCATAGGTTGATTGACTGGTTTGATTTTTTTTAGTGTTGATTTATATTTTGCTGCACAGGTGATATGAGATTCTGAAAAGGAAGGGGCATAATTTTCTAATGGTTGTTTTGGCAGGTCCCTTTCCCCTATTTGGAGAAATGGAAGTTCTGCCCTTGGTCCAAAAAATCCCTGGTAACAAGGTTGACTGGAAGAGATGTTTCCCATTTGTGATGGATGGGGAGAAGGATTGGTACCAGGTAAGATTGTCCTTTTTCCATTATTGAGAGTGATTCTTCCCTAGGTCCATTGTATTTGATGGTTGCTGACATGTCCATTAAAAAAGGTTTTCCAACTATGAACTGAACTCCTCCTCTGGCCACCCAGAAATGAACAAGCTTGGTCACTCTTCCCACAAGTACTTCCACCTTCTCAGCAATCCCAATTATTCCAGTGTGGTGGCCTCCAATTCCTTTGAGCTTCATTGGTTTTTCTGTTATAACTAATCCAAGGTGATGAGCCATTTCTTCAGGGATGATGTTGACCATGGATCCAGTGTCCAAAAGGGCTTCAAAGGTTTTTCCAGATATGGTGAGTTTGACATATCCTAAAGGGCAAGAGTAATAGGTTACTGAACCCTTTTCCTCCTCATCTCCTTCCTCCAATGCTGCAGAGTTTCCTGTTATATCTGGGTCCACTGGCAATCTTCTGTTACTGATCCTTTTCTTGATGTGGTCCACCACTCCTGGGGCTATGGCACATATTTCTCCTGCTGTGAGTGGTACAATGGCTTTCAGAATCCTGCCAGCTGTTTCTTCTTCCATTCCTGGGTATTCTTTGGCCAGATTCTTTTCCAAGTAAGTCTTCCTTGGGGCCTTGTCCTTGGGTGGTTTTTCTGATTCTTCACTGGATTGGAACCTGACTTGAGTATTCTGAGGATTGGAAGGGAACCTGGAACTGGGGCCTGGGGACGAGGTAGCCATTCTGAGTAATTCCTGTTGATCCATGTCCATTAAAGTTTCCTGGTCTTTCTTGGTCCTCTTTCCTTTATCTGATTCTTCCTCTTGGTCCTTGTTTCCTCTAGTCCTTTTCCCTAGGTCTGCTTCGTAGAATCCTTGGATTTCTGGGTCCATTTCCTCTAGTTGGCCAAAGGAAGATATATGTCCAAATGATGTAGTGGCCTCTGAGGAATCCTTGATAAATTTATCCACAACTGATTTGATTGGCCTGCTGGAATCCCAGGGAATTGGTGAGCTGTCTGGAAGTTTGAATCCTCTTCCATCCTTGAGAACTGATCCAACTGATTCATCATAGGTTAAGAGACTGCATCTGGTGATTGTGTGGGTTGGTTGGAAGCAGTAGAAGCACTTGAAGTCTGGGTTCCTTGGTCCATATGCTTGTCCAGAAGGATTTCCAGAAAAATGAGGTGGGGCAGATTTTCCAGCAGTGAGAGCTGCAAATTGCTTAATGAGGGAGTCCAGTTTCTGATCTGTGGAATTAGAGGTGGTTGGAGCTGGGGATTTGTATACAGGTGGGAGTTGAACTGGTGGAACTATGGAAGGTGTGTTGATTGGTTCCTGACTGATATCTTTCCTGGATGTCTTCCTTCTTTCCATTACTGAAGCTGACTGAACCTCCCTGTGTATGTAGGTGACCAGGACCTGGGTATTTGGAAGAATATCACCTCCATCCTTTGAGGCTAGCATCTTGTTGTCCCTGATGAGTTCCTTGGTGACTGAAGATTCCAATTCTGGGCTGAGTGAGTCCAATAATATTTCCCTAGATTCCTCCACATGTGATGTCTGTCCCATTCTAAAAGATAGTTAGTTATTACCTCATACTTAGTCCTGAATGTTTTGAATTCCTCCAGGGTCTTGATTCCTCCAGCTTGGATGGTAGAGTAGTTGAGCTTCTTTAGGTCTGCTTGGTATACTTCACCAGGGGAAGAGGTGATCCATATCTGTCCAAGAGTTGTTTCTTCAAGACCTCCCAATCCAAGTCCTCATGGCCAGTCATCTCCTCTACTTCATCCTTTAAGTCCATCCCTTTGAGAAAAGAAATAATTTGCATGGCCAGGTCCCTAGAGGAAGCTCCATCAGCTGATCCAGCATTCTCATACCTTTTAATGAACTTCTCCACAGGCATATTGGTTCCATCAAAGTATAGTTCCTTGTCCAATGGTTTAATTTTGACAGCCTTGGTTGGTCCTTGGTACTTGGGCATTACAGCTTCTCTTTCCAAAAAGTGGGTGTTCATTCTGTCTGAGGCTTGCTGGGTTGGGGACTGATGCCTGGATCCTTCCAAATGGGAGCTTTCTGAGTTTGCAGGGTTATTTCTGTAGTGGGTGAATGAGCCAGGGTTGGCCAGTTGGAATGGAGCAGCAGGCCTAGAGGTATTGGGGTTGTTGGTGATACTAGGTTCCAGGTTGTTGGTGGCTGATCCTTGGTTGTTGTTAGCTGATCCTTGGGTGAGGCCAGAGGTTTCTCCTAGGTTGTTGCTGATGTTCAGGGCAGGGGATTGTTGAGGGCTGGACATGTTGGAAAGTAAGTGGAGAGATAAGGAAGTGATATGTAGAGAAACTAACAGGAAGATATGTTTTTAGGGGTTTTATTTATAGATGATGCACTTAGAAATGGAATGAAGGGATTAGGTGTGATAGAATTGATTTGAAATTGTAAGTTGGTGTAGTAGCAGGAAACTAAGACTGAAAGATTAAAACTGAAGGAAATAAGGCCACTGTTGGGACACCACTTGTGGAACTCCTAAAGGATCAGGAAAGAGCTTGAAGGGGAAATAGACAACAAATCCAGTAAGTAGAAGATGTTGAAGCTACAGGTGCTGATGAGGCTGCCCTTCTTGACTAATGCTGAGGGGAAAGGGTTTCACTAAGAAAAAGAAAGAAAAAAGGTGTGGCTATATTTCTACTAATCCTTAGACTGCTGCTACTAATGGGAACTTAGGTTGTTTAATCAATCTGAGGCAGGGACCTTAAGAGGAGTGAGAAAAGCACTGAGAAAGAGTATGGGGTATGTGTTATGATTGTTATTTGTGTGAAGGTTGATGCAAAAGTAAATGTAAAAGGTTTAAAGGTAAATGTAAATGTAAACTTTACTTTGGTAAAAGGGGGGGTGCATGCTTATCCATAGAACTAAGGGGAGTTCTACTTATACAAAAGGGCACAAGATGGCTGATCCTGGCAGTAAAGAGAAAGGGAAATGTGTTCAGAGGTATACAACCAAAAGAGAGTAGTGATAGTGTAAGAAAGATGAGCCAATGTAGCTAGTAACTATGTATATAAGGAATGTAATGTGACTAGTAACCAAAGAGGATGATAAAGGCAGAAGATGTAACTATGTCATGTGAATGACTGTGCTGTACAACTTTATACCAAAGAAGATATAAACTAAAGAAGAGTATGTAATATCTGTGTTTTATTTATGTACTGTATATTTATAAATCAATACCTTGTATAATATCCTATGGGGTTGTAGTATTGGTAAAGTGATGTAGTTATAAGTGGTAATATTCTAAGAATGCCAATAACTTCTGAACCAAAGGGAAATCAGGGGTACTTTGAGTGAGTGACTAGGGGTAGTTTTGTATGTAGAATCTGATTATGTAATAACAATGAAGTATATGTGAGAGGAAATTTAAGTTGTTGATGTTTGTATGTGAAAAGGTATGGATTACCACACCGGATCAAGTTCATCCTTGGCTGAACGCCAGTCAAGAACGGTTTGCAATGAGTTTGACGGTAGAGTATTTAGACAGATGTCCGTATCCATGAGTTCATCAAATTCCACTGGAGTCAGGGGATCAAAATGAAAGGAAGGGTCAGCTGGGGAGAATATGGAGACTCCTGGGAATTCTGCCACGTCAAAAGTTATGTTGTGACAGTGCTCCACTTTCCCCCCCAGAAGGAGGACACGCCAGTTGTGCGTCCCCAGCTGGTACCCAACAAGGAGACCCTGTTTGCTGTTTCTCCAAATTTACCGTTGCAAAATTGCTTCGGAATGTTGACGTAAGATAGGAACTCAAAGGGTTTGAGTCGAGAGATGTTGAATGGTGTTCCAAACCATAGATTGTGGGGGGTATTCCATTTCAGTTTGCGCATGGGAGTGATATTTTCTAGGTGTACTGCAGTTGATACAGCTTCCAGTACTCAGATGGTAGATTTGCTTGTTTTAGCATACAACAAGCTTTTCAGAAGTTGTCCTATTTCCTTGTTCAGCTACTGAGTTTTGTTGGGGTGTATACGGTGCGGTCACCTGCACTGTAATGCCTTTGTTTTTCAGGAACTCAAGGAATTCGGAGGAATTGAACTCCCCACCGCTGTCAAAGATTACTGTTTTGATATTTGCAGAGTGATGATTGGTAACTTCATTGTAATATTGCACAAAAAATGAGAAATTTTCTGATTTCTTAGACAGTAAATACACATGAAGATATCAAGTATAATAATCTGTTATTTTAAAGTAATATTCTTTTCCGCAGAATGAACAAGGATTGATCCTGCCACTGAGATCCATGTAGGCATACTCAAGCGGTCGAGTAGCCTCAGGAAGAGATCCGGGGAAAGGTAGTTGATGCAATTTTGATAGAGAACATGCCTCACAATTTATTTTTGACACTTGAATTCCTGGAAAAAAATTCTTTAGAGCCTTGAGATTTGGGTGGCCAGCTGATCTGTGAAGTGATGTGATATCAGTTGTTGTCAATTGATTGGCAATTAAAGCGGAAGACTGACCTTGAGAACCGGGCGCCAATTCAATGTGACAGACTCCACCAATTAACGCTGATGACAGAATCGTGGATTTGTTTCTAACCAGATTGAAAGTTTTTGGGCCTGTTCTGATTACGTCACAGCCTCGTTCAAAGAGCCTGCCAAAGCTTATGAGTGTGCCTGCTAATTTAGGCACATGGAGAGCTTTAAGCTTGAGAGTTGCCCCGTTGTTGGCAACAATCAAAACGTAGCCTTCTCCGACAGCTTCAAGCAAATTACCATCCACCAATGAGATGAGGGTTGATCGGAGACAATAGTCAGAGAATTTAGATTTGTTGCTAAACATGTGGTGACTCGCCCCACTTTCTAGAAAGCAGACATTACTGGATTTGACAGCTGATAAAGCTTGACGGATGCAAAGTAAACCACTGCTGGTGGTGCTGATGGAAGCAGAATCGTTGATTTCAGCTGCTGGTGATGTTGAAGTAGCTGCTTTTGCAGTTGGTTTCTTCTTCTTAAGAGCCCAACACTTCGAAGCCAGGTGTCCAGTAGCCGGATTGTGAATGCCAGGAGAGCAAACCAGATAGTCCTTAGATGAGGAATCTTTAGATGAGGTCGCAGCAAGAGCTGATTCTTGCTTGATGCCGGGTGCCAATAGACTTGATGAAGTAGAGGCTAGGTCACAAAGTTTCCCTTTGAGTAAGTCTCTGAGGATGTCAATGGTGAGGGGTCTCTTGGTGATGAGAATATCTCTGATATTGAGGGAAGAAGGCAGTCTAGATAGCAAAAATTTGGACATCCAAGTCTTGTGGAGAGTGAATTCTGCTGGGGCTTTGGTGATTTTGACTCCTACTGCGGCAATTTTGCTTGGATGCATGTTGAGATTGGATAGGAAACCGGCAACGTCATTGGATTTGAAAGTGATAGAGAAGAAGTCCTGTACAACCTTGGCTTGATTATTGCCCGTTTTTGCCTCAAAGTGATCTTCAATCAGAATCCAGATTGCTCGAGGATTATTCTTGTTGTCTGGAGTCACAAACTGAGTTCAATACCTTTCTCCAAGATACAAGGAGATGATGCCGGCAGCTTTTCCCATTTCGCAAGATTGGGTGATTCTTTCGGCCGCATCAGTGGGAACATCCACTGAAGAGTCAATGTATATTTTCAGGCCTTGCACTTGAAGATAAGCTTTCAGTTGTCCCTTCCAAGTAGAGAAAGGGACCTTGTCGAGAGATTGAAGGATGGCTTTGTGTTCGGACATAGAGATTGTTCTTTTGAAAGATGCTTGGGGTGAATCCTAGTTACGCTACTGGGCTCATAACCTAATGGACACCAAGCGGGAGACACCTGTGATGACAGCAGAAACGCTGTGAGCTACGACAAACAGTGAGACAACGCTCAGGTGGAGGCACACCTGCAGACGACGGGATGAAGGTGAGTGAGTTGATGATTTTAATAAACAAGAAGAGATGAATGATAATGACTAAAAACCTGTGATGACAGCAGAAACGCTGTGAGCTACGAAAAACAGTGAGACGACGCTCAGGTGGAGGCACACCTGATACAGTAAAGACACACGAGTGAGAAGATAGATTGAGTGAGGATAGATGAGAGAAAATACTGTAGGCATACCTGAAGACGACAGGATGAAGGTGAGTGAGTTGATGATTGTAATAAACAAGAAGAGATGAATAAGTTACAACGTGGTGGAAAGTAGTTGAGACTATATAAATCTAGATTAGGTTTAGAAACTATCATCACTTGGATCCGTCCGCAGCAAGCGGTCCGTTGGCCATGTGCCTCAATACAACGTGCCCAAAAAGACAATGGTAATGAAGCAGCTTGACTTCCGCCGGGGTGAGTGTTTCAGCCTTCCACTGATGGCCGGGGACATTTGACACTGGCTGTTTAAATAGATCTGCCAAATCATTGCTTGGAACACTCTCATTGTTAGCTGACAATCTCTTTGTGCGGCTCTTGTTGTTTTTTAAAGAAAACTGTGTCAATTTCATCAAGTGATTTGATATAAGCAGGGGAAACAAAAACTGTAGACATCTGAGACATATTAGACGGGAATAGAGGGGGAATGGTAGGAACAAAGAATGCACATAGAGAGCTTGGATAAGATTCTGGCTTTTTTTGTTGGGATTGTCGCAATGTATGAAGTTATGTGGTAGTATCCACCTATTTTGTTTGGACTTATACACACAGGTAAATAGATGGTGTCTATTATAGCTTGAGATGACGAAAGAGTCTGAATCATTATTGTAGTCAACACGGGTATTAGCTTTACAAAGAGCTGCCATGGAGATGAGAGTAGCTTTTGCTTGCTCACAGAAAAGAACTTGTTGTAGGACAAAGACGTTTCTGTCATCATTCAAAAACTTTAAGTCTCCATATCCCGAGATGTACAAGTTTGCTCCGTTGATAGCTACCAACACGGGAATTGGATTTTTTAGGGAACAAAAATCATGGAGGAGATACTTAGAACCAGCAAAACCATGAGAAGCCCCAGTTTCAAAAATAGCTGGGTTACTTACAATATCTTTGCCAATTGCCATGGAATTGAAATTGAGATCATCAAGATCATCAGGGAGTCCATCAACCATGACTGCCTGTGCCAAGACTGTGGTTTGCAAGGAGTTGTTGAGATTGCTTGAGCCCCCTCGCATGGTCTGTTGGGATTGACTCTGACCGTACCTTGGGTTGTAGTAGTCAGCTAGGCGTTGGAAATTTTGCTGGGAGCTGGTGGGGCTGGTTGTGCCCCGGCTTTGCAACATGTTGGGGAAATGGGCTGGAGTGACTTGAAGACTGCTTGGTAGCTGACCATAGATGGTTCCAACAAGTGTACCAATTGGATTTGCATTGGACCGGAGCTGGGACTTTTGAGGACAATCTTGGGTGTAGTGGTTTTCTCCCCCACACGTCCAGCACTTGTTCGCAGTGACGGTGTAGAAGTTGAGTGCATCCAACCAGTCAACATCTTCAATGCCAGTGAGGAAAGCGGAGACATCAAAATTGTCATTTGTGGCGGGTGAGAACATCATCAAGGAGTTCGCATTGGACAACAGGTCACTGGCAGATGTCAAAATAATGCACAAGTCAATCGAAAGAGGGACAGTACAATTGTGGATCTTGTTGGATGTGGAGTTTGAAATGCTGCTTGAAATCTTTTTTAAAACCGGCAGATGAAGACATTATGGCGGATTGAAGAATAAATCCAAGTAAAGTGTTGCCATGCATTTGCACATTGACGGCTTTCATCTCTGCATAGATGTCACGTAGTTGAGTAGCTACTCCGGAGGTTGGGATGTTTGGATTGATTTTGAAAGAGAGGAGCTTGTACCACAGGTTCATCTGGGCCGCCCGGGATACTGTCTGGAATTTCTTTTTGATTCTTTCATACATTGCTTTGACTGAGTGTATTTCTTGGAGGTTGCTGAAAAGAGATTGGTGAATTGAAGCAAGGAACACCGCACGACCATTCTTCTCAAAACTGAGGTTCTCACATGGGGTGAAGAAAAAATTGGATCCCGTCAAGCTCGTCCTTCCAAGTTCTTTGAGATGGCGGTACCATTGGTTGAAATTTGAGCTGTCCGCCTTCAAGATTTGGTCAGCGTTGATGGTATGGGTTATGGATGCAATGGTGGAGGAAATCCACTTTGCCTGTTTGAGAGCAAATTGGGCAGTTTCAAAATCAGCTTGCTCTCTGCTGATATTTGCGAATGGAGGCAATCCTGGTCCAGGTTGATGATGGTGGGCGGTGGGATTTTGGTCTGTTGGAAGAGGGAAGGTGGGATCAAGAAGTGGGGTGGCCCTGGCCAATGTGAGGACTCCAATGAGTTGCACGGAAAGTTTCATCAGCTAGGGTAGGGCCGGTAGTACTGTCCAGAAAGGCAGTGAAGATTTCTTCCATGCATTGAGCGCCATTGGTCCGTTTGGTGCTGTTCAGGTTGACACTGGAGCCATTGATGCTACGTGCCACTGACAGGGCTCTGGAAACTTCCACCAAGGGTGCAAGCAAGCCAGCAATAGAATTGGTGTGACTGTTGATGGGTTGAATAATAGAAGAACGGGGTTGGTTTGCAATTGGAGGGGTTATAGGGGAGAAGAGGACTGGAAAAGAAAAATTGGATGTATGGAGATGGAAATAGGAGGGAGATAGTAGAAGGAGGTGTAGAGAGAGAAGTAAGGGGTGTAGAGAGAGAAAAGGAGAGGGGAATTGTTTGCCGATGGGGAGAAACTAGGTAATGGGTGAGAGAAAAAACAGGATAAAAAAATAGGTCCTCAACCCAACTCCTATAGTGCAGCGTTGTAAGTATGCCAATACTTTCAACTTCAGTCAGATGGCTAGGCTGACGTAGCTCTTCTACAAGGTTTATTTTTGGATAAGAAACTTAGAAAAAGGGTACAATGACAAAAGAAGAGCAGCGATAAGAAGGGTGAAAGATATAGTTCGGATATGGGACAAGATATGGAAAAACAGAGAGTATTATTTTCTTGATATGTAATGAAAACAATACAGTTTGTTGCAATGGAGGGGAACACACACGGATTAGGTGAGGTCAAAGGATTACAAGAGATGGTACAAGATTCCTTAAGGGCTCATAACCTGTTGTGGGAAATGGCGCTGAGAGGTGGAGAATGGTAAGATGGATGGATCATTTCACACAGTTCTCTCCCAGAGTCTACTCTGGGAGAGAATATATATAGGGACTGCAGAGCTGGACTGTCATCACACAGGTTAGTTTAGCACATACTATGCAATACATCAAGATAGGAGAACGGACCCCGGATGTGTGGAGAGCTTACCTTTTTTTGCTGGACTGTCATCACACAGATCCTTGAATCTTTACATTACTCCATACTACCATGTATTCATGTATTACAATCTCTTTGCTACATATAGCTTTACCCAAGCTCCTCAATTCCCACCCACTTAATCCTCAGGTCCCCCCCTTACAACCCCTTTTACCCAGCCACTTGGAGAGTCCCTAAGAGCATCTCCAGCAGAGATGGGACCGCGCAACTTTTTGCTAAATTTAGTGGGTCGCGCGGGAAAACAGGGGTCCAGCAGACCCGCTACAGGATGGGACTTGGATCAAATCCAATCCCATCCCTCATCCCAGCTGGCTACCAACCCCAGCCTACAGCGGCTTTCAAAGGCCTCCCAAAAAAGTGAGTCCGGTCCATTTGATGTCCGACATCCATCCTCTCAACGTCAACACTGATTACAAAAACTTCTCTCCAAACAGAAAATATATCAAACATATACATATTTATATACAATTGATATGAACATCTGCAGGTAGGTATTGGTAGCCGGGTCGGCGGTTGGTGAGCCATAGAGGGTCGGTCTGGGTTGGATCAATGGCTATCCACCCCCGGCCCTATCGCCAGTCTGCTGTGGCACGGGGGGTGAAAGATCTGAGACAGATCTGTGAAACACCCCTCGGCCCGCTAAAGCGACTTGGGTAGATCCCATCTCTGCTGGAGATGCTCTAAGTGTGGGAATGCTTGGTTTGGCAGTTGCGGAGCAACTGTACCAAGCCACGAGTGTGTGGATTCCTGGTAGGGTAACCATTGTGCTTGCTAACCTCTCCGCAGTAGCGGAAAAGTTGGCATAGGGACCTCTAACAAGAATCTTAAACATTCTTCACTTAAAGAGGGCTGAAGAGCCCGAGGCACGTGGGGGCTGTAGCGGGGCTCTATAGTAACTGGGGGACTGGTCGAAGATGATGAGAAAATGCACTCCGGATTTCGAGATGCAGAAAGGAACGGGGTCCAAAGCACCCTACAAGAGAGAGCACCTGATCATATGGGCGCCTCAGAAGAGAAACAGAAACAACCACCCCTGAATACAGGGGGACTGCCGGCTACAGCCATACAGGGGTACTTCTGGCGGCTGTAGCTGGAAAGAGAAAACTGGCGTGATAGCCTGACTCTAGGCGAGGGAGGCGCAGGAGCCTCCCGCCTCTCTACTACGTGGAGGGAGTTAATCCGCGTATCCTACAGTAGCACGGCTACAGGGCTTCGTCCCTGTAACGCTGGCTCACCGAGCCACTTTACAGAGACGGGGTGCTCTTTGCCACAGCCCGCAACCAACTAGCGGTACTCCCTGGGACGTCAGTTTGCACCAATTCGCCCACTTTGGCCGACCATGATGCATCGTCCCTTTTGGAAGAAGTCTACACCAGATGACCCGAGTCATGCTGATGAGAAACAAAGATTCTCATCCAGATGGTGGCTTGGGCCCTCATCGGCAAGCATTAACAAAAGAGGTGGTTTTAAAGACGAGAGGCAAATGTAACTCAAGATTCAAGACCAAATCTTTGGCCTGGGTGTCCGCTGATCACCAATGCGGATGAGTTTGACTTGGCTACCAAAAATCAAACTGGAGTCCATCATAGATGGTCCTCATTGAGCCAGGTCACTTGTTTGGGGTCTTGCATCGCTAGAGTCTAGCTGTTTCAATCTCGTCCATCTCATCACACCACATTCCCTCCCCTCCCCAAGAGAAAAAACTCAACCTGTCCAATCTTTGCCGTGCGTAGCCATCCTTGTCCCATTCCGACACTTTCCCAGCCAGCCAACTGGAAGTAAAATCACAAGGGGGGATTGACGCGCTTCAACCTGTATGTAGCAGCTTGGACTTGCAGAATATTTGTAAAAACTTATTTATATTAGACAAAGCTTAGGCCGGTGCCCGGCGCTCATACTTCTCCCACTGCATAAGCCACTAATTATCATCCAGCACTAATTCACATCTAGGCTTGAACTCAAAACTCACGGTGCTTTCTCCTTGGAGCTTGTTCCTGCCGGTTATCCTCATCTAACTCTATCTTCATTATAATTCGATCCTCGAAATCCATTCCTGCAAGCCCGCGACTTGCTCCTCCGTCCATGATTACCAGTTGAGAGTTGTTATCGGTGAGCTCAACGATAAAGATTTGAAACTGTCTAAGCACATAATATCTTATAATCGGTCGCTAACCGTTGGCCGATGTGGGCCCAGAAACGTTTTTTTTTTCGGAACAAGAATTTTCTCTAGAGGTTTGAATATTCCGAGTACGACCTACCCTATCTCGATGAAAATGGTCCAGTCGAAAAGCTCCACAACCTCTACGATCCTTCTGCCCGAGTGCCAAGGTTAGCCAGATGATTTACCATCCGACTGATACGACCTTTGGTACTCCAACCCGACATTAGAAAGAGACTATCCATAGTTACTGAAGCTACATCGATTTCCTGCCTGACGTTCTAATGCTTAGCAGACCCGCGCGCTCGAAGAAGGCAATCATTCATGGCCCATCCGTTGGAGTCACTAAAATCGACGGTCTCCAGTATAGGCAAGAAACTAGAAGAACATACGCGAAAAGTGGAAACAGAAGATCAAGAACGAGATGAAGACGAGAAAGAGTCGTCAAGGGCCTCATTCGAAGTTGCTCTTCCTCAACCTCGTCCTCAATCTCAAGTACGATTTCAAGAGAGCAACGCCAGACAATTCCCCGAGGACTGGCAAACCAGTCTCTACCCTCAAGGCAGCACTCTCAGACAACAAAACCGATCGACTAGAAGGAATACTCGTCATGGCTCGTCCTTTTCTGGTAAACGCATTTGGCCTTCTCTGGGTGCTCGATGTAAATTCTTCAGGCTTGTCGTCGTTGCTAGTCCCTCTCTACAACGTCTGGCTTCTCAGGAGCCATGAACTTTTTTCTCGCCGTTTTCTTTGCTACCTTTGTGATCTCTTTCCTTTTCCAAGCTAGCTTTCTTGGCTGTAAAGATAGTTTCAGTGAACATTCCGGCATATCGTACCGCTTTTTTTCTTCTTTTTTCTTTTCTGTCTTTCTTTATTTTTCTTGTCACTCTTAGGTTTCATTTAAGCTTTATATTACAAAAACACAAAAAAGAAAAAAAAATCTTCTTTCTTGACAAATAATTATTACTGTTCAATGTTTGCATCAATTCAATGTTTTGGATAACTTTAGGCGCTCAAAAGAAGGAGGTTGTAGCTGTGAGGTTCCTACACCTCACTGCTCGTATGGGGGACAAATTTGCTCTCATTGTGAGCTGACTAAACTTGACCAGACTGAGGAATTATCTGCTGTCCAGAATTGTTAGCTCAACAAAAAGGGTTTATACCTTTGAATTCTGATCTTGTTCTTCTACTTCTGCCACCACTTGTTATCAGAATGAACTCAACCTGTCTAGATTCAATCTCAAGCATCATCAGTAAGCAAGATAGTCCAGGTGATCTGTGGAGTGGACATTCAAGTCTTCACATGTAGTGTCTGAGATAGTATCATATCCATTCTCTTTTCTACCACACTTTGACTGCTTGTAGCTAGCCTGTATGTATACTAGTCTACATCAAGCAATTTGGCCCAATTATCTCTCATGTTTATCTGACTGGTGCCATCCTAATCCTGACCCCATCCAGCAAGATGATAATGGATTCTCTTGATTTCAAACAAATGGTGAATTGTCCACAAAAAATAGATTGCTAACAAACGTCAATATCCTAATATTGTAAATCCCACTGTTACGGTCGTGTATGGATCGCTGGGATGGGTATCCAACATGAGGCAACCCGTTATGTTTAGTTGAGATGGAGAAGTGGGTCTAGGTACACGCTTGGGGTAAATAAATCGTCTCTAAAAAGTTTGCGGACTGGTGAAAGTGCGAGAGAAAAAAGTACGTCAGGCGCTTAACGAATCAAAGTGAATCAAATGAAAAAAAGCAACTAACAAACTAGCTGATTCAAGTCACTAGTAACTACGAACAATTCTCCAAGTAATGATAAATGACATTGATAGTGATAATGATGGACAAGAGGGAGAAAAAAGAGCGGATCCAGGAAGAAAACAAAAATGCCTTCTCGTGAAGACTTAACTCATTCCATCAACATTGATGAGAAAGAGATGGCATACTAACACATAGTGAAAAAGAAACTGAAGGTAAGGTAGTGTGTTTGTGTGATGAAAATGAGCGCAACGATGGCAAGATGAGGTGCGAGATAAGATGATAAGATATATGCACGAGATGTACTCGGAAACCAACAAGGAAAGCAGTGGGGGAAAAAAAGGAGTAATACTTGGTACTTGAAAGAAGGTGGCAGGCTCGAGACTATTGTGTGTTAGAAGTAGGAGAGGCGGGGACAAGGTTAATGTTTGGTGAGGTTGGTGAGCCGGCCAGTTGGCCGGGCTGGTTGGAGATCTCTGCGGATGGCATGAGCATGGCGTTTGAGAAGTACCCGGTGTTGCGTACTCCCCGGGAAGTCTCAGCCTCTCGTGCATCGGATAGATCGATGGCCTCTCGTTCATTCAATCCGCACTTGGTACATGTTGCCTGTTGGGCAGTCGAGTCAAAAACTTTGATCATCAGTTCCTTGTGTTGCTTAGTTCCTGTCGCTGATGATAAGCCTATGATAGTGTGCGTACTTTGCCTTCGTCGGCTGCGTCTTGGGTGGATTTCGAGCAGCATACTTGTTCGAAGAATGGGTTGGCTAGGGCTGCGCCTACGTTCCACCGAATTCAAGTTCAACCACACATCTCATTCTCAGACTGAATCTTTTCAACGGTTGTTCGGGTGGGTAGGCGGGAAGAGAGAGAAGACAGACCATCTGATAGGAGGCAGGAGCAAAGGGCGTAACACTACAGGTCGTATCGAATTCATGCGGGGAGAGAATGGTTGGGTTACGATAGCCAAGATGAGTCTGATACATACATACATACATTACCACCACCACCACCAATCTATAAAAGAAGAGGAAAAGATGACTGACTGGAAAGCAGCAGACACACATGCATTTATCGCATCCTGAGGGTTCTTTCTCAGTCTGGAAGCTGTTAGTGTTGGAGTGAAGCTCAGTTAGTTTTCGCCTCTCTGATGTGCGGAGATGATGACTTACTTGTGGGAACTAGGGTGATGATAGTGTTCGTTCGTCGAATAAATGGATTGATAGAATAGTTTCAGTATCTAGTCAGAGTAAGTACTCGAGATCTATTGGTTTGACTGACCCTCCTTCATCGCATACCATGTGAGCTTCGAGCTTGGGTTGTTCTTTATTCTTCTTCATCGTTGGTACTATCAGTTTTCTAGTTTTTCTCTGGCAAATTCTTGGGTCGAATGGTTTAGTTGATGAAAGGGGCCGTGTGGTAAGGGGTGAAACGAGATTGGGACAGCGCAATATTCATTATTATGTATTTATTTAAATAAATAAATAAATATTGATTTACATAAAATTAGGAAGAAAAAAACCCAGCCAACAAACCCAGCCAACGGCTGATCTGTTGGATTATGTAAGATCACCACCACCACACCACTGATGGAAGTGTTCTTCCTCCGAACCGCCACACCAACTTCACTGCTGCTGTACTGCTGATCGACCTGAACCACCCACAACAGCAACGTCGATAAACTATGACAAGATTCATTTCCAGAATGCTCACCAGATAACTATAGAATGTGGGTATTGAAATTTGGTCAGGCAGAAAAAGAAACAACAACAGCCAAAAATATCCTGGCCTGGAGTTTAAATCCCCCAAACTCAAAAAAAAAAAAAAAACTCTTAATCCCAAACAGAGAAAGAAAGAGAACCTAGAAAATGTTTGTTTTTGTTAAGCTCATTGAGCTCTCTCGATAGTGAGCCTAGTTTTCCTCATGTGTCACAACAGGACCCATGAGTTGGGGACTTCTGGAGATTATCTTTCAGAGAGGTAAACAATCCAAAATATGGAAAAGTAAAAGATTGAAAATCTGGGCTGAAAAGAATAAAATGAAATGAATTGGAATAATTTCCCCTCTATTAATTTATTATAATTTGAGAAATACATACAAAATAGGGAGTGGATATATTGTGTCAGTTTGGTGATGAACTACATCTGAATTGGATGATTACATTGGACCACTACTCCAAAAATCACACAAGTCAGACAAATACATTATTTCTCTGTATCATCCTGCCAAATAAGTAGAAATTGGAACATCTTTGGTTTCTATACCAAATTAAGGCAATAAAAATAAAAGAGATCCAGGTCCAGCTCGACACAATACCAAAAACCATGTGACACATGTGAAGTATTGATTTGAGGTTGGGAGGGGTCTTGAAAGAATCCAGATATTGAACAATCCATTCCACTGGAAAATCAATACAAAGATGCATAGTTCTCTGGCGCCACCAAAGTTTATGAGAGGGTTGGGTCCAGGGCAGCACTCAAAAATTGGGAAGTTTGTGATCCTGAGTCCATGATGGGGGATGTAGAACGGAGTTCTGTTGTACTCATAGGGAAACATATTGCATTGATTTGTTCCTTGCGCCGGGCTGCATTTGCAACTCTGATGAATGCTTCAAGGTCTGTCAAGGTAATAAGATTGTCCATCCTCAAGCAAGTTGTCATGAATCCAAGTCAATCTGCACATGAGTTAAAGTTGGTTCAAGAAAAAAAAATTGTAAGGGAATTACATCTTCCCTTCACTGAGTGCACTTGTGGAACCTGTAAAAAATGATTTTGCTTTGGGAGACCACTTCTAGAACCAAAGTATGTTTAAATTGCTACCACAGTAGAGTATTTAGAGGATGAAGTCAGTTGAGGTCTTTAAATACAGACAACAGGGATATGAGAAATAGAAAGATGGTGAAACCAAATATGAATTGATGAGACTTACCTAGCACAGTAGATGATGTTAATTCAGATGTTGAAGTAAGTTGAGGTCTCTACTGGACTAGGAGGGTAGAAGGGTAGTTGAGAATTGAATATTGGAGTTGAGATGTGTGGGTTTCACAGCCATCTATAATTTACAAAACTTACTTGTCTAGTCCAATAGTGAAAATCCGGGAGTATATTTCAGATGAAACATTTGAATAGTTTGTTTCAGATTTGAATAATTTATTTTTCTCTGAAAGAATTTCCCAAGGGATCCAATGTGTTGGATACATTTCCTGAATTCATAGCAATCACTGGATGTAGTTTTCTCTAAAAAGACAAGTAGTGCTTTTCAATTGCCCATGCTGAAATCAGAAAGAATTCCAGAGTGTTATTTTTTGTATCAATGCAAGCCAAACCAACCGGATTCTCATACCCCTCCCCAGTAATGATTCTGAAAAATCATATTTTCAACTTCAACCATTTTTTTGTGCTTTTCTAATTGTTGATGAAATGAGTGGCCATTGTTGGAAATATTGGCTGAATCCCCCATTGTGTTGTAACGCTAACCACTGTGTTCTTCTAATCATGTTTTTTCAATGGAGCCAAGTGATGTCTTTTGCTAACATGTAGGAATTTGAATTTATTGCAGCTTCAATTTAATTATTAGTAAGAAAACCTTTTGGAGAGATCAGAAAGAAGAAAAAACAAGAAATTTGTTAGAGAAATAAAGAGGAAGGCAAAAAAAGAAAAAACAAGAAATTTGTTAAAGAAATAAAGAGGGAGGCAAAAAAAAGAGACATAAGAAAATACATAATAATCAAGATGAGTAATATTTACTAGGTGCCTTCTTACATTCTGATCCTACATATACAAGCCTGAAATCAAATAGAAAGAGTCAACATACAAATCATATGTACAAGAAAAAACCAATAACAAGGAAAAAAGAGAATTGAATCTTAGCCAAGTACCTCCACTTGGATTAAACAGTGCTCCTCCAGGGTCTTCAAACAATTTCCTTTCAGAGAATTAAAGGACCTATGACTGTTTTTTAATTGCTTGATAACAAAAAAGACCAGAAACTAGAAAACAAGAGATTAGACTAAAGAAGACTTTTGAGAGAAAAGATAACACCAGACAAACCCTTCTCAATTGATGTAGTATCTAAGATATATTTTTAAGATGATAGAGACAAGACTAATCTTGTAGATGAACTGAATAGATTAGAGAAGAAACATTAGTGAGTCGAGTTTTTATGAGAAAAGGTGAGTGAGAAACAAACCCTAGATAATTTAGGTCTAAAGTGAATGATGATGTTTTTTATGAGATGAACAGGATCAAAGGCTAAGAAGAGACTGAGAACAATATGAACAGGAGTTAGTAATGAGATTGTATGAAAGAGTGAAATGCGGTGATTGCATTTCTCACCAAGTTGGAAGCTATTGAAGGCTTTCCAATGCTAAAGCTTCTTCAGGAGTTTCTTGAGTTGAGTTGATCTTGATGATTTGATGAGTGACTTCGAGATGGACGAGTGATGAGGGAAGTGAAGAAAGAGGAGAGGAGTGACCGGTACTTTTTTTAGTTAGGTTATGAGTGAAAATTACAATGAGGTTTCACACTTATGTCACGAATGAGGATGGAGCTGAGACGCAGATTCAACAAGAATCGGTGTTGAAAAGAGATGGCATTTAGGTTACATGAAGGTATATTAAGGGAAAGGGTAGGATAGACTGAGTCAATGAGAGTTGGATTTCTTGGGATTGAATTTGTTCACATTTAGCTTCTCAAAGTCAATCTTCCAAATCTGCAGGGGGAAGCTGTTGAACACTGAAAACACTTGAAGTTGCTACATTAAATCATTTGATATGAAATGTATCTATATCTCACCTACATGAACTTTGTGGCCAGAATTATTTTAACACAAAAATTAAGGAAAAAAACATCAAAGAAGTATAGATGGGCTGTGAATCATGTTTCAACTTTTTTTGCTGACTTTTCAGTCACACAATTGTAGACTAATGATTGTAAGAATTTGTTAGAGTTTCACTTTATTTCAGCACTTATTTAAAGACTAATAGTGGTAAATAAACTGACATAAAAATGATATGAGTAAGTAAGAGTAGTAAGAATAAGAAAAGAACAAGAAGAGAGAAATAATTTATCACCAGGAAAAATTAATTGTCACCTGACATCTGGTGACATCACAAAACAATGGCTGTAGCTTTGTCCTAGCTCTGGTTCCACTCCAACTGGGCTACAATGTCCCCTTTATGTCCTACAAAGGGCTGTACATCAGGCAAACTGTACTACTGATGGGTAGCTCATTGAACCTAGGCTGATGTCACCTGTAGTCTAGTGACAATTGATTTTTCCTGGTGTATACCTTCTAACAGTCAGACCCTTGTTAGTACTTGAGAAAGATAATGAAGATAGATTATGGAGTTAAAAGAAGTATTCACAATCCTGAAGCAAAATATAAAATAGAAGATTAATATTGATAGGAAAGAAGAACGGATACAGTGAGTGGGACACATGAAGAAAAAAGAGATCAAGTACCTCCATTCAACTGGGCTCTTCCTGAATCTTCACTGAATTTTGAACAAGTATTTATATTGGGTAAGACGTGGCAGATAGGGTGCTTGACGGTGGATTGAGGGATTTGATTGTAACGGGTCAGTTGATGATCCCTCCCTGATGTAGTAGATATTTTCCAGTGACCCAATTAAACTCAACAACTTGCTTACTTTTTTCCATATTATTCTATTCAATATTCCTCTATGATTCATTGTCTCTCAACTACAAATTACCACTTGTATCTATTCTAAAAATCTATAGTCTAGTAAAAGTAGTAAAAAAAACCATCAGTTCTGCTCATACTCTGAGCTCCACCTTAAGTCTGATCAAATTACCCTGTTTGTGTTTCTCCTCATCTACTATCGAGTTTCAACCACAAGGCTAGTAGTAGATTACAGTTTGCAGATGGAATGCTGAGGTCCTTGTGAGGCTAACCAATAATGTTTCTTTATTAGCTTCAAGGATACTGACCAGTCACTGGGGAAGGTAGTCCCTTCATTTGGAATTCTCACCCTTCTATATCTTTCCCCCTCTCTCTTATAAAATCATTACAAGTGTTTGTAGTCTATTTTGCTGAGCCTGAACCCACTCTTCCTTGCATTAAGAAATTGTGAAAGCCCCAGTGCAGGCTGTATCTAGCTGTGTTTCTTCATAACAAGGAGCTATCCTCTCAACTTCTTAAGTGTTTCAGGGGCTCATTTTCCCTAGCCCTTGTGGGTATAGTGCAACCATGAAACAGTTGAGTTCTTAACCCCCAACTTCAATTTATTCAACTCTGTGCCACACAAGAGATCAGAGCTGACACCACCACCGAGGTGCACACCAATTTCAATTTTTGTGTGCAGCTACACACTAATTTTGATTTGCATGGAGGGTTTCACCCTTGATGTCATCACCAACTCCTAACTGGGATTTGGTAATGTCACCTCAATGGCTGGATGGCCAAGCTGTCATGCCTACAGCCTGTATAGGTGCTGGGCTTTCTGTTAAGGCTGTATACAGCCTCATTACCCAGCCATGAGGTTTGTGTATGACCTCATGGCTGGGTGTTTCTGGGACATGAGGCTGTATAGAACCTTGGAAGCTGGATTTTTTCCTGGCTGTTGAGCTGATGTCACCAAATCCCAGTTGGTAGCTTGGTGATGTCATCAAGGTGTGAAACCCTTAAATTCCATGTTAATATCCACTAATTTCAATTTTTTCAATTTTTTCAATTTTTTCTGTTTTTCTGTTTTTCTGTTTTTCTGTTTTTCTGTTTTTCTGTTTTTCTGTTTTTCTGTTTTTCTGTTTTTCTGTTTTTCTGTTTTTCTGTTTTTCTGTTTTTCTGTTTGTCTGATTTTCTGATTTTCTGTTTGTCTGATTTTCTGATTTTCTGTTTGTCTGATTTTCTGATTTTCTGATTTTCTGATTTATGATTTTATGTTTTCTGTTTTTCTGTTTTTATGTTTTTATGTTTTTCTGTTTGTCTGTTTTTCTGTTTTTCTGTTTTTCTGATTTTCTGATTTTATGATTTTATGTTTTCTGTTTTTATGTTTTTATGTTTTTATGTTTTTATGTTTTTCTGTTTGTCTGTTTTTCTGATTTTCTGATTTTATGATTTTATGTTTTCTGTTTTTATGTTTTTTATGTTTTTCTGTTTTTCTGTTTTTCTGTTTTTCTGTTTTTATGTTTTTCTGATTTTCTGATTTTCTGATTTTCTGATTTTATGTTTTCATGTTTTTATGATTTTATGTGTTTCTGATTTTCTGATTTTATGTTTCTCTTACCTTGCCTATTTCCTTGTTTGATTTAGTTTATAATCTTCATATTCAGCTCTTGATGTCAATTGAGCTTTATGTTCCAATTTGAACATGCCCAGTGTTTGTTTAAGCTTGATATGACATTCATCCCCTCTGCCCAAGAAAAAAAAACCCCCATAGTGCGTGGGCAGTGCCCGGGTGACAAATGAAGAGAGATAAGTGAGTTCCAACTAATTGAAGGTCTAGGCCCAGTCTTGAGGATTGATGCATACAAGGATGTGTGATAGATTTGAGGCCGTTTTCCCTCCGATGGTCATAACCCAGCCCTTTGAAGATTGTTGAAAGAGTTGGAATATGTAAGTATATAATATTAATAATTGTATATATACTGGGATTGGCGTTGGATAGGTATAAATGTTTATGTTATGTGTGTATTATGTATTAATAGACATACAGTGGTCTTTGGTTGGGCGTATGTTATTTAGATTGAGTACCTTCACTCCAGCGATCGGGAATGGTATTGTTCTAAAGCAGCGGTGATCGGGATAAAAATATTTCATTACAACTTTAAAATTGGGCTGAGAGCTTAATCAGCCACCCTTGTGAACATAAATACGTCATCAGTAAATAAGTTTTAGAGAGTGTGTGTGATCTCAGCGGAAAGCTCTGGATTCAACATACAAATCTCTTATTCAAACTCTCGGCCTTCCAAACCACTGCCAGCCGTTAGATTGACTTATACTTCAAGTCAGTCGAGCTTATTAAGTCCATCGGCAAGCGTAATTATTTATGACGTGGACGTCTGTCTGGCTTACATAGACATCAGAATTCGACCCTCAAGTTAATTATTACTAAGCTTAACGCTTGGACGACATGCAACTACCAAGCGGGGTCGTTAGGACTTGAAGGTAAATAAGTATTTACTTATGTAACCAAATAATTAATGCTGCTCATATTGTACATGTTTGATCCGTAACCTAGGTCAACCGGGGCTCCAGTTCGCTGGATGGATGGACTGATCCACTTCTCACCAGCTTTTCCCATCAGATCGATAACAGCCAATTTAGATTGAACCCAATCATTCCCACTCCAATCCAATCAACCACTTGCACAAGTTGTTTACTCTAAAATAAAATAAAAATAAAATTTTAAAGAACCTATCAACAACCACTTTCAAGCTTCAACTTACCCCCCTCAAGCTCCTCCTACTCACTGCTATATTATATATTATACTTTTTTGTGCTCTGTTTTATTTTTATCATTTTATTTTTCTTTTGAATCGGTCAGGTACTGCTCTTCAAAGCAACAACACTCTTATCAGAATCTCCTCCCAAATCTTGTGACCTCTCCTCCATCAGTCGATCTGACCCAATCAATCCAACCCCCCTCTACTACTACTACTACTACTACTACTACTGCTATCAATATTAATCATCTTAATTATCTCCGAGATCCCAGTCCAACCAACTCCCAGTCAATTATAAATCAACCAAGCCCTCGAAGAAAAAAAAATTACAAGACATCAAATTAAAATTAACCTGTAGTAAACTCCCGAGGAACTCATACAGCATTCGTCTCCCTCAAAAAACTTGGTATCAATATTTATTTATTTATTTATTTATATTTATATTTACATCCTCTGTTTCAACCTAATCCGGCTGAGCACATTTCCACCCTCCATGCTTTCACCCTCTTGTTCCGAAACTTCATCCGATTGAGAACTGTGCTCGTTCTAGCCTCCTCGATTTGACCCTCTCCTTACCCTTGATTATCGCTTTTGGCTGTACGTCGCCCATCTCCCCCGGCTCCGTTTTTGGCTCTTCCTGATCTTCTTGGTTGTCCCCCACTCTTTGATTATCTTCCTTTGCGCTTGTTATTCCGTCCCCTTCGCCTTTGTTCTGGGCTAACTTTCTCACAACTTCAACACACATAGAAATACACTCAGCCCTACCAGCTTTTCCTTGATATCTGTCTACTGGTCGTTTTCTTCTTTTTTTCTTTCTTTCTGTACACTTTTTTCCCTCTCGTCTTTTTTTCTTTTTTTTTTTTTTTTCTTCCCTGCCCCGGAGTCAACCAAGTCAATTTGAACCAACCCAGCTTGTCGTTGGGTTCATCCCCTCCCTCCTCTCATCAAACAACCTTCAACTTTCACACCGGCCAACTCAAGACTTTACCGGTCGACTATCACCTCATCCTGCCAGTCAATCATGATCCTCCCAGTTTCATCCAACCCTCAACACTCACATCCTCTATCATCAAGCCCTTCAAGGCGCCATTCAAGCAAACCACTCAGCACCCCCAGTCCGTCTAGCGTAAGTATCACTATCATCTCATGCATTTTTTTTGCTCTTTCTCTATTGGAATGTCCATCTCTCATCAGTCATCGCAAGTCCCGCTGGCCACGTCATCAAACCAGCGTGAAACCGATTAAATCTCAAACAAGCTAGAGCTTAAAACCGCTTCAGCCGACTCTTATCGTCGCTACCTTGCCTCGTCATTCAGCCTTTTCAGCAGAAAAACTGACTTCACTTGTTTTTTTTTTTGAAGAGCTGGCAAATTCCAACAGAATTTATAGGCCACCTAGAATCCAGGGAAGTCATTCGTCAATCAGCCATTCATGAGATTATTACCGGAGAGGCAGAATATCTAGACGACCTGAAGATTTATCAGAATGTGAGCCTTTCAATCAATTCCTTGGCAACAGGCTATCCATTGGCTTGCTTGCTCCCTTTGAAGGCATAAACACCCCTGGTTCAAAACCAACGCTTATCAACAAATCTACCATTAAAACGTCTTGACAACAGATATTCATTGAGCCACTTCAGATTCAACTCTCACCGGCCATCTTTCAACATATCGAGCTCGAGCGCTTCTTAGACCAGGTGGTTTCTTCACTCGGTGACATTCGCAAATGTAGTCGTAGTTTTCTGAAGCGCCTACGCCATCGACAGCAAGCACAACAACACCTCTCGTTGAATCCGTCGGCGATGTTATCCTGTCTGCCGCTCTGGAATGGGGACCTGCCTACGTTAGATACGCAGCTGACCACCCACTGGGTGAATTGGAGATCGAACGTCAGATTAGTCAAAATCTTCTGTTTGCCGAGCACATCTCTGTTAGTATCCCTGTCACTCAAACCTGTTTCAAACATCTCTCCGTCTAATTCTGTTTTAAGTTAATCCGTACTGACTGCTGCTCTGCATTCATCATTCCATCACATCAACTACGTATCAAACCGTCCGGCGCATCACTGTCACTGTCCATTGTTTGCCATTGCTCTTTATATCACCTTAACCTTTCTGGCGGCAGAACAAAT